>MEIZ01000021.1:665915-682203 GCA_001723225.1 Globodera ellingtonae | reverse complement strand
CCACTCGTCCGTCCGTCATCGTCCTGCAGCTCAGACCGAGGGGGGGGGGATTTGGAAATTGCAAAATATTTGAGGGCTTTGGTGAATTAAAAATTTAAAATCTGGAAGAACATGATCTGCACTGCAACATCAGCAAGCAGTTCAACGAGCAGAGCAAGAAAGTGTGTTGCTGGAATCGTAAAAATCTGATGAATGGAACGTCGTCGTAAATTTGAAATTTTTGGACTTTGTTGTTGCGAAAGGGTGGAGGCGGCTAGGCCATAAAATGTAACAGAAAATTTCTATAAATATATCCAGATATTCCCTGTAAAATTTACGGTTTATGCTCAATTTGAAGAACAGAAATTGTTAAGTCCATTTAAAGCAGTTCATTTCACTCAAACTCAACCACTTTCTGTCACATAAAATGAATCTTAAAGCTTTAAACAACATTTAATGAAAGGTTTGTTCGGCCTGGTACGGTAGTGGACGATTGGCCTGATACGGTAGTGGACGAAAGGGATGGTACGGTAGTGGACGATTGGTCTGATACGGTAGTGGACGATTGGCCTGATACGGTAGTGGACGATTGGCCTGATACGGTAACAAAACGTCGTCCCTGGCGGACGGACGATACAGTAGTGGACGAAAGGGATAGGCCAAAATCAATTCACGATACAGTAGACGAACCCTACTGAAGAAAGCTGCAGCAAGGTACGGTAGGGCAAGGCGTACTTTTTTTTAGCTTAATTTGTTCGGCGCTGAATGAATGAATGGACGGGACAAATTTGTGCCAATTAGGCGCCGTCCCATTCACACCGCAACAACCCATGCACATTGTCGTCCATTCATCACCTTGAAAATGATGGTAATGAACGGACAAAATTGGGGAATTACATAAAACAAAAAATTGTGCAACAGAAAATAACTAAAAGATTTTCTATTTATTTTTATTGCAAATTTTCGCAAGCCGACCACAAAATAACTTTGAGAACCGTAACTTTTTGCTTTTTTGCACTCAACAGAAGAATGTTTCGTTGGGTCTACAATTTTACGGGATTTGAATTATTGTTGGAAAACATTACGCCAAATGTTCAAAATTTTTAGAAAAAAATTTTTATAATTTTAATTAGTGAAATTCCCAAAAGGCTTAATTATCATTTTGAAAATCTTTCCTCATCGGCATTTCGAAAAAGCCATAAAAAAAATTATGATAAATTTTTCAGATATGAAAATTTTTCGTTTAATTGCTTTTTGAATGATACTGAAAGTGATTGGAAGTGTTGTTTTTGGTGCTTGCATTGCACAAGTTTTCGCCAAAAGAGTTGGCGCAATTATTATATGCCGGGGTAAGCAAAAATTGCAAAAATGTTTTTAAAAATAATGAAAAATCTTTTTTTTAGGCGATTCCATGTTGCCCAATTTCCACAACGGCGACATTCTGTGGGCCCGGGTGTGGAAGCCGAGGTATGGCCTCCAACCGGGCGACGTCGTGTGCTTGGTCAATCCCCAAAACGCAAATGAGTGCGTCAATTTGGTAATAGTAAAGATGATGCCCCCCATTTTTCAGGCGTAGAACCCGAATAGGACCTCCATTTCGACCAATTTCGAACCCCGGGCCCGAATTCGAACAATTTTGGAATTCAATTCGAATTCGGGTCCAGGGTTTGAAATTGGTCGAAATAGAATCAGATTCGGACTCTACCCCCTCGAATACGCCTAGAAAAATCTTTTAATCGACTTCGAAAACTAAATTTTTTTTTTTTTTTTGAAAAATGGGGGGCGCACCATCTTAACTATTACCGTCAATTTCACACAAAAAAAGCTTCATTAAAAATCATCTCCCGTTCGTCCAGGTACGTCCTCAAGCGCGTGTCCGTCATTAACAACGGAGGCGGTCGGCCCGCCTCTCCGCTGACGGGACGCATCGAAGTACGCGGTGACAACACAGCGGTTTCCGTTGATTCGCGCGACTACGGCCCAGTGCCGGCGGGGCTCATCTACTATCGCGTGTCCGCGCGACTATTCCCGAGGAGCCGAGGGGAAACAAACAAAAATTTCTGCGCATGAAAACAAAATTCATTTTTTTGATATTAAAAAGTGAGTGAAAGTTTGACTTAGATTTTGAATAACATATTATTGTAAAAAGCCGGTTTTTTTTTTGCTCATCTTTGTCGAAATAATAAATTTTTTTTGTGTTTGTTTGGTTGGTTGTTACATTATTTTCTGACTAAAGAAAATTAATTTCAATTTTTGTACTATTTGTTTAATAAAAAAATAAATTTTCAAGCAGATTTTCCCCGTTTCATCACTCTTTTCCGGCCCATTTTGCCGATTTGCTATGTTCGCCTTCATTAAGTTCAACAAATTTCGATGGAGTGCGGTTGGCGTTGTGGGGCTGGCGGTTGTGTACGGCTTCGACCATTATATTGGCCGTTTTGCCATTTGCCTCAAAGGTTTGGCCTATTTTTTATGTAATTTTAAAGAATTTTTGTTTTAATGAAATTTTTTGAACAAAAAATGGCACCTTCAATTTTGTTGATGTTGGATATTCCGGTCATTTAAAGACTGTTATTGGCCCCGTTGTTCAGACAATTTGCGCTATGATTTGAAGCGGTGGGACTTTTTGTGGTGCGGGCGATGGAACGCGCACACCGGTGAAGTGCTGAAACCGGGCACACTCGTGTACAGCTTGCACCCAACGCCGTCGGACATTTATGAATTTCGCAAATACGGGTATGTGCACCGGGGTGGGGAGGGGCAGCATTCTGTTGATTGAATCCGGTGGTTCAGCTACTTTTTTGGCGAGGTGAACGCTGTGAAGACGACGGTGTGCGTGTGCTGTCGCAACAGAATGGCCAGCAAAGTGCTGTTGACATTGCCAAACGGCGATGCCGAAGGTGAGAGGATTAAATAATAATTCGTTTTTGTATAATCGACGGAATTGACTCATTCAAAAATGTTTTGTTTTTCCGAAAATATTGGTAAATCAGACCGTCCCAGTGTCAGGCACATGTCTAGAAAAAAAGGGTACTAGTCCAGTTTGGGGACTCCTTTTTACATCAAATTTTTTTAAATTAATTTTTTCAAAATGCCGTAGATGAACAAACTGCCTGGGTGCAGTCCGGCATGGTGAGGTATCGAGCGAGCTATCGACTTTGGCCCTTTCATCGGATTGGCCGTGTTGTCGCTGCTGAAGAAAGTGATGAACAACAAAAACTTGCAATATGACAGAAAAAACAGCCATTTTATTGTTTATATTTTATTTTGTTTTTAATAAATGTTTATCAAGCCGAGATTGGAGAAGGAACATTCCATTGACATGACACATTTTTTAGAGCGTGATTTTGAAAAATAACTATTTTTTTAGAAAAGTGAGACACCTCATATGCTTTTTTATTTGAAAAACCCAACCCCCTCGTCCATACAAGTGCCGAAAAATTGTAAATTTCGTTTTTGGTTGGTGCACAAAACACCAAGTTCTTTTTCTGATTGTGAGATAGTACATATGTATTTGTGGGCAAGCATTTACATACTAAATTTTGAAAAGAAAAAAAACCGAAAGAAAACATTTTTTGTTCCAAATGCATTTTGACACCTATAAAAGGGTGTGAATTAATGCGCAACATTCGTTCTTAACTTGCCTCAATACCATCACACCGCATAATCGTCAGACTGCACAGCGCCCGACCCCAACAAAATGTCCGACAACACAAGCGAATCGGAGCAGCAACAGCAAATGAAGGAAATGTGAGTTTGTTTCCGACTGAATTAAATCAAAAGCCATAAATTCCCAAATTTCAGTCGGATTTGTGACGACGTTTGGCTCGAACTCTTCGCCCTCGTTAGCCCCTTTGATCTCGGACAGAAAATGGCGCTGATCAGCGATCGATTTGACGCTTTGGTGGACGTGCACTTCAAATCGAGGAAATGGTCGTTGGGTTGGATGGAAATTCGTCGCGCAACTGACGGAAACGGCGCACAAATTGTCAAAGGATCCCGTAAACGTAAACGGCTGCCAATTCCTCAAGGACCGCTTCCAGCCAAAGTGATCGGCTTCCAATGGATTCGAATCAGGTCGTTTCCATCAAAACGCAATGGTTTAATGATTTTGTTTAATTTAGTTACGTCGACCAAACCGTCATCGAATTTCTTCAACGCATTTGCGCCCTTTTCGACTCTGCCGGGACAAATGTTGAAATTTATACCGACAACGTTCAAAGCCGCAGCTGGGAAATTATTCGGCAAAAGATTTGGCCTTTGGTCAACGACAACATTTGCCGCTTTCTTCTGTTGGGCTCCGATCAATTGGACCATTTGCGACGATTCTCTCCGGCCATTCTTCGCAACTGCCCAAATCTTCGATCGCTCTTTTACTGTGGACGTTTTCCCGTGCTCCCGGCCGAAGACAACGCGAATGCTTCTTCTGAACAAGCCGTGACCAAATGGATGTTCACTCCCCGTGAAGATGGTCGTCCGAAGATGCTTCATTGTGATTATCCATGGGGAGGAATGGACAGACTCAAAAGGGTAATTTCTCATTTTTTAGAGTCAATTTGTGAGTATATGAATTATTCCCTTCGTTTTAGTCATTCGTCAATGCTTCTACGCCAGTCAATTTCATCATCCGTCTGCATTCATTTTCTGGCACCGAACCATTTGAACTGAAGAACAATTGGACGGGGGAGCGATTGACATTACTGGACGAAGACGACGACTGGGACAACAAGTGGCTGTTGGTGCGTTGTCCAATTGTGCGAGAAGAGGCGAAATGGGCCGCGTGGGAGACGGAGGCAATTGAGTGGTACTGGCACCATCAATGGAACCGCATACTCATTAACTTCAAAGACAGTGACATCGGCGACGGGTAAGTGAATGAATTGTCTCAAAATTCTCATCCAATTGTTAAAGCTTTTCTTTTTTTTCAGTTTGGTTGACACAAAAGCAGGCCCGAGTGAGCCGAAGAAGTGAACGGACGGACGGACGGACGGAGGCAATTTGATGGAGGAAATTCGAACAGAAAATAGATTAAATGATTATAATTGTTGATTCCCGCCCTTGCTGTATGAATATTGTATCGCGTACATTGTGTATTTACCTATTGTATATTCTATCATGGAAATAAACTATAGTGCCTTTTTGGGCTAAAAGCACACGGTTCATTTTTTCCAGGGTTTTCTCTTATTTGTTAGGGTTGCCCCCCGAACCAGTGCGCACAATTTTCTTCCTGTCAGAACGCCAAAAAAATTCACAAATTTTTTTAAATTTTATGCGTTTTTATTTTACGTCCATGTTTCAAGCTTTTTTGGGCGCTTGGGCGATTAGCTAATGTAGCGAATTCAATGTAAATCTGAGTCGAGTTGCTAAAAATTTGTTTCGTTTTTGTAAATTTGAAATTTTCGGACGGTTCTATTAGAAATAAGCCGAACAAATGAAACGCTTTCGCTTTTTAGAAGGAATTTGCACATTTATCCTTTCAATTTTAAGTCAACCAGACAATTTTATAATTTGCCAGGTTTAATATTTTACGTCATCAGTTATTTGCCGTGTAATCAACACGTAATAATCCGTCCATTTTGTGTTGATTTATTGTAAAATTATGGACATCGCTCAACAAATTGAGCGCTACATGCGATCTGATCAACAAAGCGCTGATCTCTTTTACAAACTCAAGTTGGACGATCCCTACATTGGCAAGGGTTGGTAGCCAATGCTTTTACAGACATACAAAAGAATTTTTGTGTAAAATTTGATTTTTTAAAATCAAACTAATGAAAGTTTCACATTTTTGGAGTGTTTTTGCGGTAGCTTAGGGTATAAATTCGTTAAAATTGTTTTTAAGGCTTTATAGCGAATCTAAATCTGTCCTTAGTTTTGATTTATTTCGAACACTGGACCAGCACAGCAATTTTCGAACTTTTCTTTTCCAGAAAATCGTTTTTTTCACAAAATTGTTCAAAGTGTACAATACGATGCACGCTGTTCCATGATTTGGGACATAAAATCGTTTTTTTTGAAACAAATGATCGTTTTTGGTAGTCGAAATATTACCAATTCGACCTTGAAGTTTTAAAAATTGCTGGATTTTGTAAAGGTGTCAAACATCTTTTTTTAGGGTAAATTTACCAAGTTGCGGTTCACCAGGCTCTAAAATTATTTCAAAAAACAAAAGCCGCAAATTTTCAGGTAAAACATCCTTCTCGGGTCTGTCCGACGTTGACTACCCGCGCCATGAGCCGCTTGGCGTGCCGTTGTTCTACCAGAGTTGGCACCACTCATTCCCGCAGGAGCTGCTCGACCAATTTAAACGTTGTTTTTGAAAGAAACAAACGAAAAAAAGAGGTTGTTTATTTTTATTACAGATATGCAAAGCAATTTTGCCACCGGTTTGCTGCCGTCAATAATGCGGGCGTGGATGTCCATCGACTCGGACCTTTACCTTTGGAACTTTGAGACAAAGTTTGTGTTGTTGTCCATTCAATTTTTTTTAGATTTTTAGTGTTTTTTTAATTGGAAAGCTATCAATTTTTTGAATAAAATGGGTTATTTGTTTAGGTAATGTTTGAAAAATGGTGTTTTTTTTAGGTTTTGCTTACAATTTTGAGACTATTGTTTACTAAAACGCCTTGGTTTTCAGTCGTGATTGTTGTTGTCCATTTAATTTATAGATTTTTTGGTGTTTTTTTTTAATTGGAAACCCTAATGTGAATAAAATGGGGGTAATTTGTTTGGTTATTGTTTTCTGAAAAGCGTCCCAGAATCTAAATGAGATTTTTTTTTAATTTTGCTTACAATTTTGAGACTATTGTTTTCTAAAACGCTCTTGTTTTTCAGTCGTGATCTTGCATATTACGACGCCATCAACAACACAATTCTCCATGTGGACATTGTCTCGCCAAAGCCGGGTTTCACATATGTAATGCAATTATTTAACAATTTTATGTCCTAAAAAGCAGTAAAAATGGTTTAAATTTGAAATGCATTACTAACGTCTTATGCAATAGCGGTTTTTTTTGTTGTGTTCCAAAAAGTCCCGGTTTTTTTTCTTAAAAACAATTTTTTTTGTTTTTGAATATTCCAATTTGTAGCCCTCTCTGCACTCAATTTTGGTGGTGGCCACAACGGTGGACATTCTGTTGTTGGCGCTGAGCTTCCAGGACAGCGGCGGGCACGCGCTGTCGCCGGAGGCGTCGGCGACCGAACTGAAGTCGGCGACCATTTTGATGGTGGGCGGTGCACCGCTCTACAAGGTACACAAAAAAGGGCAAAAATGAAAAAAAATCTTTCAAATTTTAAAGTTACCACTTGACGGACTCATCGTCAACGATCTCTGCACAACAGCGAATGGCCGAATTTTTTTTGCCGCCGATGACAGTCTCTACGAGCTTGACTATTATGTGGGGCCTCAACTAATAATTTATTGTTATTTTTTGGAATTGCCTTTTTTTTTTTGGTAATTTGGAAAATTGAAGAAGCTTTTTTTTTGCAGTTTTTTTATATGAGTAGTGCCAATATTTTTTGTTTTTTTCTAACAGGGCAAGGGTTGGTTTGGGACGGGCGGCAGTTGTCGCAAAACCAACCACTCCAAACGGTTGCTCAACTATTTGGTGCCGGTGCTGCAGATTTTCTACGCCAAGGACACGGTGTTCCAGTTGGCCATCGACGACAGTCGGCACCTCCTCTACGTGCTGATGAAGAGCGGCTGCATTCAGGTGCCGAAATTGAATTTGTTTTTTGTTTTTTGAATTTTTTGGGTTTGCCAATGCCACAATGAATTTTGCGCATTTTGGCACACAGTTATTCGACTTGGGCGTGGACGGACGAAGCATTCAGAAGTTCGGTGCGCTTTATCGCGAACACATTGAGCATATYGGACGCGAGACATGCAATGTSCAGCCCGAACTGTTCCACGAGCTGGTGTCGTTGACGCCAGTTTCGCTTGGCCAATCCGTTAATATCAATCTGGTAAGAGATTTTGAAAAAATAACTTATAATCCGGTCAATTTCATGCAATTTTTAATTGTTTTTTCTTTCTTTAAAACTTAATTTGTTTTGATTGTATCGATGAAAAAATTTTTTTGCTCAAATGTTAGAATTTGCCTAATTTTTGGCCAAATTGGTGATGGTCCCTGTCCTGTTGCAGATCGTCACCACCTCCAAGGGCGTCCGCGTGTTCATCACCTGTCTGGCCACACCGCTCATCGGCATGGAGCCGGCTTCGGTCGTCAACCAGCAACAACTGTTGCGACCATCCGCCCTGCGCGTCCTCCACATTCGCTTCCCGCCTGAAACGCCCGCCACGATGCCGCATCTGCTCAACATTTACACTGCCCARCGAACACATGGTCAATTGATACAAAGCATTTTGTGCCAAAAATATTTTAGTTTTGTTTTTTAATGATATTTGACTAAAATTCTACTTTGTGTACACAGATTGCATGCTGTTGGCCACGCCCGGCACCGAGCAGGACATGTCCCTGTTGCTGGCCCATTCGTCTGCCTGTTTTGCGGTCGGTCATCGCTTTGCCGAACATGCCGTTCAGCTGCGAATACGGGGAAACGTGTGGAAGATTGTCCATTTTCGACCGGTGCGCACCGGGGCGGGCGTTTTTTGTGTCCAATATGAAAATTATTGCAAAAAAATAAAATAAAAATAAATTTTAGCAGAAGAAGGCATTGAAGGACCATCGGCCCTCAAGGGATGATGCGTTTGGCCATTCCAGCGACTGTCCGTTGGCCATTGAACAACTTCAGTGTCCACTGGAGAAGTTCCATGTGATCACTTCCAAGGTGGGCGGAAGAGAAGAAGAAAAAATTGACAATTTTTTTTGTTTATTACATTAATGGGCATCCAACATTCTCACAGGGCATTTACGTGTTCGAGCACTGTTCCCCGCTGGAGTTGTTCCGGCGCTCGTTGACCCAGCACGGCATGGATTCCAAGCAGTTCCAGGCACTCGCCACAACCGTGCCGGCCGTGGAACTGTGCACGATGGCATTGTGCGTTCTGTGCAGTGATCAAGCATCCGATCAGGCAATCAAAGTCAGTGAGTGAGGCAGTGAAGATTTCGTCTCTAAATGCTGAGCTTTTTGATTTCGAGTCGCCCCCTTGAGGTTGTTGCTACACAAAAATCATCAACAAATTTATTGCAGGACTTGGCACTGCGCGTGTTCTTCCACTTTGGGGGCGAGCCACGGTTGTACTACGGGGCGCATGGTCATGCACCGATGATGGTAGCGGACGGCGGCAGCGCCGGAGGACTCCGAACATCGATGGGCGGTGATGGGTACATGAACGGGACGTTGTCCAACATGAGCATGTTTTTGCCGAGAAGTGAGCTGCTAGCTGATCTTGATTCTTTTTTAAAATTTAAAAATGGTCACTATTTTTTGTTGTTGTTGTTGTTCAGCACCTCTTCGAACATCCACACCGCAGCAAAATGGTACTGCTATTGTTGGTGGCGCAGCGCACATGAACGGACACACTCCGCAGCTGCTACAGCAACAACAGCTGACAACACCGGGCGGCACATTTGACGGCGACCACTCCATTGTGGCGGGAGCACAGGTGAACGGACGGACGGACAAACAAAAACACCAATTTTTTGAACAAAAAAAAAGTCCAAGAATTTTTGGAGATTTACACATATTTTCACCGACGACAGCTTATGCCATCGCCACGTCACGAGGCGTTGCACACATTGTTCGCGCGCATTGTGAAGGATGTGTGGAGACGAAGCTTGTGCATTGCGCAAACGAGCAACAATGTGAGGGGGCGGGGGGTATGATCCGTGATCGCAGCATGACCATGCCCAACCGTAGTATCGGATGATTATAACAGATCACGATGGAGTCGGTGACCATTAAAAAATTGCCGAGTTTTTCACTTCCCGTAAAAGTTCTGGCACCCAATTTTTTATCTTGTTGTTGTTGTTGTAGGTGTATTCGTCGCTCGGCCACTCGGAGGTGGACCGGGCGAGCCATCAGCTGGCCACTCTGCGACGTGCCATGGACGAGCATCAGCTGACGTTGGGGGCCGGTGCCTCGTCACATGCGCATCACCATTCTCCGTTTTTCCATCTCGCGCCATCGGTGTCGACGACAGCGCAACAGAAGCGGCAAAGCGGCGCAGGGGAGTCAAATTGTGAGTGAAATATGTTTAAACAAATTTTGAACAACAATTAAAAAGTGAAAAAATATCATTAAATAAATGATGTTTTGCAGTAGTGGAGCAGGAACATCAATCGTTGCAAAAGTTGCGCTCGTTGGTCGGCACGGCATGCGAAGTGTTGGCACTGTGGGGTGTGTTGTTGGAGCATGAGTTGCAGGTGATCTTCGTCATGTTGGCGCCAGACGTGCAGAAGCGGCTGTTGTACTGGAGCCTGGAGGAGCTGGTTCGGGGTGCGCAAGAGGTACACGACACAAAAAAAGGGGGGGGGTGGCAAAGGTCGATTGAAACTAAAAATGCTTTGCCAGGTGTGTTCCGATCTGATCACCGCTCTGATCCGCTTCTATATCGGCGACGACGCGTCCACGACGGCGGTCAGTGAACGGCTTCGTCAACTGTGCCCGAGTTTGTTCACTGTCGATGACGCGGCCGTTGTGCGTGCCACCGAAAGCATTTGCCGAGCAAAGACGAGTGCTGTTGGCGGTGCCCAACGTGCTGACATTGTGCGAGCGGCGGTTGTGCAGCTTCGACAGTCCATCCAACGGTTGAACTTGGTGCAGACGTGTGACCTGCTCGTGCAAGGCAAGTGTACTGCTTGCTAAAAGCAACAATTATGCAGAGAGGAGGCGACGGAGTTTGAATAAGCAATTTTTTTTTGTTTTCAGTGCACTACTTCGAAGGCATTGTTGAACTTGCGTTGACACGTGCACAACGTGATGATCCTAACGAGTTAGCACTTGTGGCTTACAAAGTTAGTTTATTAGTATTAGCAATTTCCTAAATCTACACTGTARTMRAGAAACACATCGGCGGCAGTGCCGAACTTGTTGGTTCCGGTGCAAGCGGTACCTCTGCCATGGCCAGCACACCAACTGCGACGACTTCAAGCAGTTCAGCGGTGTCGGACGCGTGGCGAAAGCGGCAAGAGGCATACAACTGCGTGCTGGAGACGCTGCGCTTGCTGCACACCTTGGCCATCTCGCGTGGCGGCGGTGAAGAGCTTGTCCAATTGCAGCTGGGCCAATGCATGTTCCCTGCGGCGGACGCGTGTCGGAGCCAACTGTCGCCGACACAGGCGGAGCTTGAGCGGGACAAGGTATGGTRCTGGGAGGCCAAAAACTCTAATTTTAAAAAAAATCTCAAATTTGCAGCTCATCCGGATGGTATTAGACTCAGATGATGAACTCGCATGTGTGGTGGTCTTCCAATGGATGCTTGGCAATGGCATGAAAGATCAGCTTATTGAGGTTGGCTTTAAAATTGAAAATGAATTTATAACAAAAATTATATTTTTGCATTTTTCAGCAAAAACCCAGACATTTGGAGTCCTTCCTATTTCACGAGATTGAGGCCGGAAAGGGCGCTGTGTACACGGAAATGTTGTGGAAGTACCACGAGCGGAGCGGCAACTACCTGGACGCGGCCCGAGTGCTGGCCGAGATGGCCTCCAAAAGCAGCAAGTGAGCGGGGGCAACGGGTTGAGCAAGTTACAAATATGCACTTTTTGGTTTGGAACTGTACAACTTGAACTTTACGAGAATTTGCATGCACTTATTTCTATTATTCCCCTACGCTTAGCCGAGTGAACATCAATGAACGGATCAAGTATTTGTCGCATGCGTTGATGTGTGTCCAATCGACGCCCGAAACACGGGCAAACACCGAGCTACGCCAGGCCATCCAGGATAAGCTTGACGTGGCGCAAATTCAACTGAGGACAAAGTGCTCCTTTTTTCCATTTCAACCATTTCCTAATTGTCCATTTTTTTCCTGCGCCAGAGCACTACTCGAGTCGGACGCCGGTGCGGACGCGGAGGCAACACCGCGGGGCCGCGAGGTGCTGGACACGCTGGGATACCAGCTGTGCTCGCTGACCGACCTGTACCGTGTGGCCAACGCGTACGGGCTGGAGGAGGTGAAGCTGAGCGTGCTCCACTGTGCCGGACGCTATGACGCCGCGGTGGTGGAGGGCGTGTGGCGCGACTTCCTGCAGAAAGGTGTGGTGGAGGGGGGTGGGTGGGTTTCTGAATGTTTGAATGTTTCCCTTTTCCAAGCACAGAACTTCAACAATTTGCGTTGAACCGTAACGCAATGGACCGCACACAGAAGGCCATCTCCTCCCAACTGTTTCGGCTTCGCAAGCGCTACGCATCGTCGCCACAATTCGTGCCATTAGGTCAGAATTTACTCTTCCCCCTTACAAAAGCAAAAACTGTTAACGAAAAAATGTCTCAGAAATCGAAACTCAACTATTTAACAACCGCCTTTTTTTTCAGCCTTCATTCTGCGAGAGCTGTTGCTGTTCTGTCTTAAGAATGCGGCGCCAACGCATTGGCTGTTGGACGTGTGCCGGGAGGCGGAAGTGTCACCGGTCAAATTGGTGACCATCGCTTCGGAACAGTACAGGTGGGGGTGGACGCAGAAAAAAGGCCAATTTTCATGCTTTTGGAGAATTTTGTGTTATCTTACACTAAAGCGAGAAATGTTGCTCAAAAAGTTAGGGATCCATATTTTTTTTGTGGTTAAAATAGGATGCATTCATAGACTCTCAACGCTTTTCTGTTCCTTTAGAATTGACCAATTTTGGAGAATGAATGCAAACGCTCATAAGTTCATGCTGGAGTTGGCACTGACAGTGGGCGAACGGTGCCGTGACGAGCCGTCCCAGCAACAGCGACAACGCCAAACCATCGGTGGAGCAGAGAGGTGCGTCCGTCCGTCCGTCTTGAATTTGTCACAATTTTTTTTTAATGTTTTTTTGTTAGAAAATTGATTTTTTTTAATCCCATTTTACTCCCAATTTTCCCATTCATTAACCAAACAGGAAACTACTGAAGCACTCGCTGTTGGAATTCCTGGCAGCGCTGCAGTTGAACATGCAGCAACAGCAGAGGGCCGGCGGCACGCATCAGCTGCAGACGCAGCGGTTGGAACTGTTACAAGCGCAGTTGGAACGGATGTGATGGCAAATGACGATTTGATGACACACAACTGCCGCTGTTGATTTTTTTTTTTTGGCAAAACGTGTACAGAAAGTTGGAGTTCTGTCCTTTTGGTTTTTTGATGTTTTTTGTTTTTCATTTTTACGCAATTTTTGGGCCAATGTTTTTATGAGATTCTTGCGCTGAACCGGTGGTGAATGGTCCGATATCTAAAGTCAAGTCGCGGCTAACGCCAAATTCATGGACGAAATCTTTGATCTGAAAGGCCCAAATTCATTCGATCGGACTCCAAAATCGATAAAATGAATTTTAAAATTGGGACTTCAAAGTTCTGCGCGCGCTCACCTTGCCCTTTTGTTTTGTTTTGTTTAATTCCGATGATGATCTTTTTTTCATATTTATGTTCACTGCGTACTTTTTTTAATCTCAAAAACCGGCGGATCATAACACACACATTCTCTTCGTTCTCCTTTTTGCCCAATTTATGAATTTTTCTTCGTCAAAATGAACCATGTGCTTTTAACCCAAAAAGGCACTATTTTTTGATCAAAAACTCATTGCTAGTTTATTTCCATGATAATACAATAGGTAAATACACAATGTACGCGATACAATATTCATACAGCCAAAGGACGGAAACAATTACAATCATTTAATCTATTTTCTATTCGAATTTCCTCCATCAAATTGCCTCCGTCCGTCCGTCCATTCACTCGCTGGGCTCACTCGGGCCTGCTTTTGCGTCAACCAAACTGAAAAAAAGGGGAAAGTTTTAACAAATGGATGAGAATTTTGAGACAATTCATTCACTCACTCGTCGCCGATGGCACTGTCTTTGAGGTTAATGTCGATGCGATTCCATTGACGGTGCCATTGCCACTCAATTGCCTCCGTCTCCCACGCGGCCCATTTCGCCTCTTCCCGCACAATTGGACAACGCACCAACACCCACTTGTTGTCCCAGTCGTCGTCGTCGTCTTCGTCCAGTAATGTCAATCGCTCCCCCGTCCAATTGTTCTTCAGTTCAAATGGTTCGGTGCCAGAAAATGAATGCAGACGGATGATGAAATTGACTGGCGTAGAAGCATTGACGAATGACTAAAACGAAGGGAATAATTCATATACTCACAAATTGACTCTAAAAAATGAGAAATTACCCTTTTGAGTCTGTCCATTCCTCCCCATGGATAATCACAATGAAGCATCGTCGGACGACCATCTTCACGGGGGGTGGTGAGCAACGGCCAAATCTTTTGCCAAATAATTTCCCAGCTGCGGCTTTGGTTCTCGAAGGTATGAATTTCAACAGTTGTCCCGGAAGAGTCGAAAAGACGGCGAATGCGTTGAAGAAATTCGATGACGGTTTGGTCGACGTAACTAAATTATACAAAATCGTTAAAGCATTGCGTTTTTTGATGGAAACGACCTGATTCGAATCCATTGGAAGCCGATCACTTTGCTTGGAAGCGGTCCTTGAGGAATTGGCAGCCGTTTACGTTTACGGGATCCTTTGACAATTTCTGCGCCGTTTCCGTCAGTTGCGCGATAAATTCCCATCGAACCCAACGACCATTTCCTCGTCTTGAAGTGCACGTCCACCAAACGGTCAAATCGATTACTGATCAGCGCCATTCTCTGTCCGAGCTCAGAGGGGCTAACGAGGGCGAAGACTTCATACCAAACGTCGGCACAAATCCAACTGAAATTTGGGAATTTATGCCATTTGATTTGATTCATTCGAAAACAAAAACTCACATTTCTTTCATTTGCTGTTGCTGCTGCTCTTCGCTTGTGTTGTCGGACATTTTGTTGGGGTCGGGCGCTGTGCAGTCTGACGATTATGCGGTGTGATGGTATTGAGGCAAGTTGAGAACGAATGTTGCGCATTAATTCACGCCCTTTTATATGTGTTAAATTGCATTTGGAACAAAAAAAGTTTTTTTTCGTTTTTTTCCCAAAATTTAGTGTATAAATGCTTGCATTTTGTCACATCGATCACTTACCGTTTATTCGCTTTGCTTTGCTCTATTCACTTCACAAATGGCTTCTCCTGGTGATAAGCTCACGTTAATCGATTGCAAAAAGATTCATTTTATGCAAATCACAACGCCAAATCATTTAAACAAATTAACTATTTTTCACTTGTCTTAAGTTTTTCGAAAAATGTTTGTCGAAATTCGCAAAATCCGAGCTCGGATTCGTGTTCTACGTTTATTTGACCCTAAAAAAACATTCATTCTGAATTTTTTTTTAAATTTCCCGTCGTTCTGCTGAGCCCTCCTGCTGGCCATCACATCGCTGGTCCGTCCACCCACGGGCAGCCAGAATGATTGGCCTTTCTTTCGTGTTTTTAATGCACAGCATTACACAAAGTGAAAGAATGCCCTTTCTATCCTTCCCCTCCCCTAATTGGTTTCTTTTTTTTTGCAAAACGTTCCCATTCAAAAACTGATCTGAAAGGCTCCGCGATTCATTCGATCGGACACACAAAATCGATAAAATAAAAGTATGTTTTGATTGTGAATTGACTTCAAAGTGCGCGCGCGCTCACCTTGCCCTTTTATTTGTTTTGTTTAATTCCGATGGGTGGTTGGAGATAAAAAMTAAAAGCGAGTTCYCTTTTCATTACATTTGTTTTGTTGAAGACAGAGAAAAGATGTCATATTCATCAGGCCGTATGGCAATTGCAATTACCTAAGTAAATTGGACAAGTTTAGATACATAATTTCGTAAATTTAACGTGTTGTTTCAACTCTCTCCATTTCTTTTGACCAAACAATGGCACTGGACGACGAAAAAGTGCAGAAATTGATGGAACAGTTCGAAGCCAAGGGGGCCGTCGAGCTCGGCCAGTTCACGCTGAAGAGTGGCCAATTGTCTCCAATTTATGTGGACTTGCGCGTGCTCGTCTCCACCCCAAAAATTATGGCATGAAATTTTCAGCAATTAAAAAATGCTTAACTTGTCTTACCTTGAAATTACAATTTGTTTTTTTTGATCTTTGAAGACGGTCCAATTTGTGACAGAAATTAGAAATTCTGTTGAACATCCTTCTAACTTTAAACCTTCATTGCTCATTTTAGAAAAAAAAATTTTTTTTCCAGGCAGAGGCTGCCCGTTTGCTATGCTCGGCGATTGAAGAGCTCAAACTGGACTATGACTATGTGGTCGGCGTCCCATATGGGGCCATCACGTTGGC
>MEIZ01000021.1:638367-659052 GCA_001723225.1 Globodera ellingtonae | reverse complement strand
TGGTGGACCACTAAAGTTAAACCCGCTTCGGCGGGGAGCATGTTTGGCGGTTCATGCAATAAACGTCCCCCTGTGGTCCACCCCGTGGAGGGGTCCGAGTTGTGAAGGCGCATTCTCGAGGCATTCCTCGCTGGCGCGTGGAACAGCCGCTGACGGATACGTGGCCCGGCTCGTGACATGGTGGTGAGGCTGAGCAGCGACCAACGGYCGGCTTTGGGGAGTTTGTCCGTACCCAGGGCACAGTATGTACCCCTAGCGGCGTCCAACGTCTGCATAGGTTATGCTGCTGAAGGTCGGGGGTTGTCAAACAGTTGGAGTCATTTGTGGATTCAATTCCGGTGGCGCTGTTTCCTCCCGTACCACTTCCGCACCGTCCGGGCGGTACCACCCAAACTTTTTGCCCCCTTTTTTAATCAATGATGATTATTGTGATTGCACAGCACAGCTAGAGCTTTTTGGGGACGTATAATCCGTTGACCCCGAACTCGGACCCCGAGTTCGAACATTTTTTCAAAAATTCAATCTTCATATGTCACAAAATTGCTTGACATATTCATAAAGTGGAAATTTTAATATCTATTTGGGTTGGATTGATTTTTTTGCGTGGCATTCCTAGTAAGTCATATTGCCTCCACAGTCGCAAGTTTGGCGTGACCGCAACAAGTCCATGTTTTACAAGATTCGTCGAATTCGGGACAAATGGGGGGGGGGATTCTGTTTGACCTTGGGGAGCTCTTCAATAGCCATTCCGTATTCACCCGACGGGCACAAAAGAACGAACGACAGCAGCAGCAGCGACTAGCAGCACACAAAAGGCGTCCAAAAGGGAGCAAATTCGATGGGGTGGGGGGGGGGAGCAATGGCCAGCATTTTAAATGAATGCCGTGAAGCGTTATTTTATTCAAAATTCTGTACAACAACAACACAACAGGAAAGAGATCGATTAAGTAATTTTGTGAAGTTCGGAAAATGAAAAAAAAGAATGCATCACATCTCGCCCCCTACTCGTAGCACTGCTCTATTTGGTCCAGCCACTGCTCCACATTGACCATGCCGTGCCGTCGACAGACGCGTCGGAGCAGTGCAAAATTTTGTCGCAAACGCTCAGCGCCCAGCACGCCCTCGAAACGGTTGTTGCAGTCGCAGTAACGCGCCAGGAACTTGGAGCCCATCTGTGCAATGTGGATGGGTAAATTGACAAAAAATCATCAAAAATATATTTAAATTGCACAAAAAATTTGGCATCTGTTATGTCCTGGCTGCCCCCAACCTTTTTGCACGCTGTGCAGCGCCAGTCCTGCAGTGTGAAGGCGGCGTGCATGCGCGCGGCACGCTCCAGCAGCAGTTCCTCCACCAAACTCAACGGGTAAGCGSCTCCGCAATGAGGGCACGCAAATGACGACGACGGCGTCGCATTGGTGGCTACAACAAATTTCAGCAAAATTTTAATTCAAAAAGCAACGTATTCATTAAATCTTATTCAGATTTAATATAAAAAATAACAGAATTCTCTCCATTTTTACCCCCATTCTCTCTCTGTTGCTGCTGCTGGAGGTGCTGAACGCTCTCATCGCCACCATCTTCCGCCGACGTTGGATGGGCCACCACGTCCAGGTCATTGCTTTCCGCACACTTTGGACAGAACACATTGTCGAGCAGTACACCGCTGCACGGCTTCCAGTCCGCCAACGGCCCATACATCTCCTTTGGCGAACCGTCCTTAAATATTTTTAATTTTGGGACGGAACCCTTTTAACCGGGTGTCGAGAAACCGTAAGCTGTGGGAGGGTGCAGTTTTACCCGGTCTTCAACTACTCTAGTTAAAATAATTTTCTTTTCCAAATTTTAAACTAAGTTTTTTTAATGAATTTATAATAATTGTTAAGCAATTGTTTGCAGATGCAGACCTGTTGAAGGATGAGCAGCAACTGATTTCGGATCTGTTCAACATGCTCGTCCAACGCTGGAATAACACCCAAAACCTTAAAAATTTTATGGATTTTTGAAAAGCATGAAAAAAAAAATATAGCGAAAATTCCAAAAAATATATTTAAAAAAGCCCCAAACACTTTCAGTTGCGCAAAGTCTGTCACAGTACCAGGCAAATGCAATTGACAAACTCCAACGGCACGTCTTCACCTCCGTCCCCGCAATGTTCGGTCAGTCGCCGGAGTTGGGGCCGTGCAGCAACGAGCCGGGTGGCCAGCTTGAACAGGCCGGGCACCAGCTCCTCCCGCAGTTGCGCCACACTGTACGCGGCCAAGTCGAAGGTTGTCGTGACCTCGACAGATTGGGACGGTAAATTCTAAAAAATTAAACACTTTTTTTGTTTTGTTTTCAATGRTTTCACACACCACCTCCTCCTCCTCCTCATCGTTTGTTGCATTGCCATGACGCTGGTGGTTGTGCTGCCGCTGTTTCTGTGACAGCATGCCCATGAAGCCGGCAATTGCGGTGCTGAAGAAAGTGTGACAGCCGCGCGCGCGCGGAATACGCTCAGCCAACGCGAAGTGCTGCTCCACACGGCCGTCCTGAATTTTTCTCTAATTTGTTACACTTCCATGGCCAATAATAATTAAAAAACAAAATTTTACCCGCTCATCATCGCTGGCAAACACAAGCGCATAATTAGCCTTAAAAGGGGTGGGGTTTCTAATTAAAATTTTTTGGTTTTTGTTAAGACATGATCAATCCACAGCAACATGTCCGAGAAGTGTTTGAGTTGGAGCTGAAGTGAGCCGAACATTGGCCGCTTGGCAAGCGAGGCCAACAGCGAGTCGACAAAGGCACGGGCAAGCGGCAGCGAATCCCTGTGGAAATTTGAGGAAAAGCATAAGTTTTAAGATTTTTTGCGATCTGATCATCTGGTTCTCGTCTTCGCTCGCTTATTGGACCCCTCCCCTTTGATCAGAAAAGTGGACTGACTGACTGACACAAACATAACATCATCATCTACCTGTTCGTGGAGAAGACAACCCGTGTGAATGAGCAATGGATGACCGTGGCGCCCAACTTTTGCATTTCAGCCACCAGCAGCAGGCACAGCTTGCGCATCAACGTGATCAATGTGGTGCGTAGCGATGGGTGGAAGAGCAACGAGCTCGGATCGCTGATCCATCTGGTGATCAGGATGGGACAAAAATCAGTCTCGTCAATCGATTTGCCCATCACCTGTGCATGTTAACCACCAATTGATCAGCAAATACGTTTCCGTAATGATGAATATCCTTGACCAGCCGATGGAACACCTGTGCAAAATGCTTTATTAGTAAACACCGACCGATAGGCCCCCCCCCCAAAAAAAATCAATTGGATTTTAATTATATTTAAATCGTAACAAAAATAAATATTTAATGAAAAGATGAAAATAGTCACGCGCAACTCGCCTCGCGCAAACACCGCAATGTTGGCCCAACCGCAACGGTGTCATCATGGTATTTGGCCAGCCCGGCCAACAGACGATGGGACAGCGCCTCCCCGATGGACATTGTTGTGGGTTGTGCACCTTTGGAACACAAAATTTATTTTATAAAAAATAATTAAAATCTTAAAAATTGTAATTTTTAACAAAAACAACAAAAAACAAACTTGCTGTGGCGGCAAAGCCGGTCTGTTCGGAGGTGCCCTCGGCCTCGGAAATGTTGGCGCTTTGCAAAAGCGCGGTGACCGCCACCGCACCCAAACTCAGCTCGGCCGTCACGAAATTCGCCTTTTTAACAATAAAAAGTTTTAAATAAATAAAGAAATTGAAATTTTTTAACTGAAATTTTTAACTGACTTCAAATGTCTCTTTGTTGAGCACAAACGGACGCGCTTCAGTGAACGCGGCGCTTTCCCATTCGTTGCCAAGTCGCCAGTCCTATTAAAAAAAGTAGAAAAAAATTTATTCATTTTCAAAATATTTCGAATTTATTGAAAAAAATTTAGTAACATTCTTGTTCCGACCATAAGCAAACCTCCAACTCTTTGCCTCCAAAATCGGGCATCGCCGACGGCGATGTCCACAACAAATGGTTTTTAGCACGCAATGCGCGCGCAAATGCAATGTCCAATGCCAGAGAAGGCAAGTCGGCCGGCAGGTTGCCCACGGGGATTTCGGTGTACGCCGACATGGACCAGTACTCCTTGAAGGGGATGGGATGGGCGGGTGAAGAGATTTTATAAATTTTCTAATAAAAAAATTCTACGAAAATAGACAAAAAAATATTAAAAAAACATACACAAAAAAAAAGCGCGAACGCAATCAAAAATTGGAAAAAAAATATGAAAAAAATGTTATGACCCCGACGTGACTTGAACACGCAACCTTCTGATCTGGAGTCAGACGCGCTACCATTGCGCCACGGAGTCAACTGAAGGGATGGCCAAGCAAAAGCCCAACCAATGAACACTTTTGCAATGAAAGAAGGGACACAAAGAATGCAAAGGAAAAAAGAAGAAACGAAGGCCAAACATTTCAACGAAATTATCAAATAATTTAAAAATGAGTATGACTAATTTTAGTGCGTAAAAATGATTTGAATAGAAAAACAAAAATTATTTTTAAATGAGGAAAATTTYATTTATCAAAAAAAGTTGATAAACAATTAAATATGTAATGCAAACAAATTGATACTAATATTGAATTACATTTTTAAATTTAAATAAATAAATACATTCAAAAAAAATTGTCCATATTTTGCAAAAACGCATCCTATCGCCCACCTTCAAATAGGTAAAACTGTTGAAAAAGTGCTGCATGGAACGTCGGGCCATTGCATTTGCCCAGTCGAGCACATTGAGCAGACCGTCCGGCTCCGGTACACGCAGACAAACAGAAGCGAACTCACGAAGTGCAGGGAAATCCTACAAAAATATTTATTTCAAATACAAAAAATAAATTCAATTAACTCAAAATGTGGTTCTTTTGTGGTTCGAAATTTTGATAACATCAGAATAACGTTTTTATTTCCAAAAATGAGTGAGTGCATGTACACCTTGAACAGTTGGGCCTGCGTCCGGTTTGTCTGTGTGCATAGTAGCGCCGGCTCCGTGGGCGACCACTTCAGTGCGTTCAGCAGCACGTGCAGTCGACGCGCTGCCTCCTTCTCTGTCGTGCACTGTTGCGGCTGAACGCTCTGCACACGTTGGCACTGCTCGCGCATGCCGGGAAAGTCGGACTCCGCCAATTCGGCACGCTGTCGAAGACTTACAAAGAAAAAAAACTCAGCTGAAAATATTCTAAAATGTTTGCCCACAATTTTTGCAGTTCCATGGCGTAGAGTGTGTCCAAGTTGCGCAGGTCAATGGGCGTCCGGTTAACCACAAAGAAATGCGCTTGCCCAACACTGGGGATGAACAGGCCGAGCACCGACCGTCCGCTCGAGTGATGCCGATGCTCGTAGAGGAACATCAGACGAAGATGGCACAGCACCGGATCCAACAAATTGGAGGAGGAATTGGCGTTGGCACGGGCAGCCCCAGCCGCAGCAGCAGCAGCAGCCGGGTCGGAGGAGCGTTCAATCTGGCAAATGGTCGCGGATTGGCAGATAAAAGCAATTTCAGTGGCACCAACCCGCGTGATGGCATCAATTGGCAAGTCGGCGGTAGTTCCCTGCACCGCTGCGCGCTCCACATGGCATCGCACACCGGTGTGCACCAGTGCGTTGAACAACAGCGGTGCCCGTGTCTCGTAGACGCCGTTGATGCGCCACAGACACATTTCCGTGTTCAGATCACTAAAATAAATTCGGGGGCTCATAGTGTCTGATTTTGTATTTAGAGTTTGAAATCAAAAACAGGGATTAAATTTGAAGACGCCAAAAATGAATAAAAATTTCCGAAGATGCTAACCAAAGTAAAAATTATTTTTAAATTGGATACAAAATGCATTTAGCGAAAAAAAGTAAAAAATTGTTAAACAAACAATTAATTGGTCATGTAAATTGAAATTTCCCTACGTCATTCGCGCAGAAAACAGCTGCTCGTCAATGTTGAACTCGTACAAATACGCGCACGGGCGTTGGCGTGGCAAAATTTTCTGTGCCAACCTTCCGACCAATGTGTGCCTTAAAGAAATTCATATTTTCAAAAGACACACAAAAAATAATGAAAAATAAAAAATGTGCCTTGGCTCAATGTCGTCAACGTAAATGGTGCGCGGCACGTTCAGTCCCACTTTGCGCAACGCTCCGTCCACCAGCGCAAACAGCGTGTACTTGCCGGAAACGCGCGACTCGGCTATCTGCAAAAAACAAAAAAAGATTTTGAGATTGTCCATATCATTTTGTAATGCAATTTTTTGAAAACTTTTTTCCAATTAAACAACACCTGCAAAATGTGCCATGTGCTTTCACGACGTGCCAACGTGAGTGCAGCGGCGGCACGTGACAATTGGACGGCGGAGGTGCGGTCATCGGAAAGGTCAGCAGTTAGTGCTGTTGTTGCACTCTCATCACCGTCCATCGCATGTTCAAGAAGGGCCTGAAAATTTTGGATTAAATTTCTGAACGACAAAAATGTTTTTAATTTAATCGATTGTTGGCGTTAAGTGATTTTTGAAAAAAATGTTAAAGCTGCTGATAACTTYGAAGTTGGYCAAAAAAAATAAAAGAAAACACCGACAAATTTTCTTTAAATAGAATTGTCATGGTAAGGCCTAAAATTCAGAAAATTATTAAAAAATCGGAAAATTATAGAACAAGGCAAGCGCCATGCCTCATTGAACGCGGTGACACGCGCTTGGCGCTGCAGACGCCATTTTGTCTTCAGATAGTCGAGCTGAAAAAAATAAATTTAAATTTAAAAAACAAAAAAATGTGTACCAACCCATAACAAAAATCCGTCATTGTTCCAACTCCGTTTTTTGGGCCGATTCATTGCGTCAAAGCAACGACGGGGAAATGCACGTGCGGCGTGTTGCTGAACAGCGGCACGTTTGGCCTCTCTGAAAACAAAATTTACAAAAAAATAATAATAATAATAAATTAAAGACAGCAAAATATGTTGACCGTTTAAGTTGGGCCGTGCCTTTTTTCTTCACAACTTTTGCCGTTTTTTGCACCGTTTCCAAATCTGGTTGGTTGAGCTGCTTAAAAAAATTCAAATAAAAATATGTAACAGGGGTCTTATTTTTGCGCATTACTTCATGATTTGAATTGTGGGCTCGAAGCCCATCGTCCTCCAACAACAGCGTGTCCAACGCGATCAAACCCGACGACGACACTTGGGGTCGATTTTCTACGTCCTCGTCCTCAAGCAGTTCAACAACACCGTCCTCACCATCAACACAAATGCGTTTGGAAGCTTAACAAAATTAAATAAAACGACCTTAAAAAAGCCCCTTTTGTGTTTAGGTACAATCTGAAGCAGTAGCAGCATCCCCTTGGTGCTGTTGATGATCATCAACAATTGTGGCCAGAGGCCTTTTCCGTCTCAGCGGAGTCATTGCTGCGTGGGGCGATTGTGCTGCCGCTGCTGTGCCGTCCTCAAGTGATTTCATCTTCTTCTTCAACGACCATGGCGTCAGCTGAACGGAACCCCGACTCTTTCGGCCAGTACCCGGCGTTCGAACGGTTGCTAAACTGCTTGCAGTCTGTCAAAAAAAGTGAAAATGCAAAACGGCACTACTAGAACAAAAAATTTTCTGCACACTTTGAACATGTCCGTTATTCGTGGCTGTGTGTGCAGTTCAATTCGCTCCCGTCGCTTGTTCTCCAACCACTGGGGATGCGCCACTCGGGGGACCTTAAAAGGAATAAATAAATAAAAATTCCCGATTTTTAAATTTTAAAAACATTAAAACCATACCGGATTCGAAATGCCTTGCAGAGCGGCCGGAATGGTGATAATCTTTTGAATGGAACTGCCCAACCGTTCAATGTAATACTGCCAGTCGATCAGCTGAACAAATTATGTTGCTCAATGATTTTTTATCACCAGAATAAAATTCAATTATATTAATTGGTGCGCTTAATGAGCAAAACTTTTTTGTTAACATAAAATTTTTAAATTCAAAAATATGCACCACCTCCTTTAGACATTTGTCGGAGCCAAACTCCTCGCCCAGCGCCGCCACTTTGGTCCATTTGCGCAAAAATTTGATGCGCTCTTTGGGTGCCGCATCGAAAATGGCCAAAGGAAGCTGAAAAAACAGAAAAAAAAATAAATTAAAAATTGTGTTGTCCTCCAACGGACAGTGCGTTCCGAGACCGGGTCACCCAACGGGAAGCGGGAGACAACAAAATTGCATGCCAAGCCTTTGTTGCGAACAATGTCCGTGCCGAGAAACTGTAAATGTACTAGTAGTAGAAAATGCCAACGGGGGGATGGTACTATAAATCATAATTTTGGTTAAATAATCACCTCGGCCAACCGTTTTGCGGTGCTAATTGAGGTGGACTTTTGCTCCCCGTACTCCTCCAACTGCTTGCTCATGTTCTTGCTTTCGCCGATCAGATCGAACAGTTCACGACGCGAAAGTGTTTGGCCCTGGGAAATTTTTTTGTTTAAAAAACATTTATTTAAATTGCTTCATTTTCCCCAACTTTGTCAGCCAAAATGTTCAGCCAGTAATTCGCCTCTTTGGCCACACTCTCGTAAATGTCTTGCAGCGTTGAACCCTCCAGAAAGCGTTTGAACACCTCCGTTTGGAAATACCTAAAAACAATTTTTTTAAAAATTTTTTTCACTAAACTTTAATGCAAAACAATATAAGAAATATAATAATGGTTATTTATTAAAATTAATTTTATATTTTCCTACTTTATAATGGCAAGTTCGCCCCGCCGCTTCACTTCAAAGCCCTTCAGCTCCGCCAGCGATCGATCGAAATTGAACACGGCATAACTGAATTTGAAATTCAAATAATTATTATATAATTTAAGCATTTTTTGAAATAATTTTGTTCGTTATGTTTGGAACCGTTTTTTCAGCTTTTTCCCCTCCTCCTTCGAAGCGGGCAAAATCATTGCATAATAAGGGCCATCAACCTGAAATTATACTGCCAATATTAACAGTCCAATTAAAAGATTAAAAATAAAATAAAGCCATCAAAAAATCGACTTAAATTCAAAATTTAGGAACAATATAAACAAATTCCCGAACAATTTTCCCCTCTCCCCCTTTTCCCCACCTCAAAAAAGATGGAGTTTTCACTGCTTATTGTGCACTCGCCGGTCGCCTTGTCCACGGAATGGTACTGGTCGTTGGTGAACCGGTCTTTGACCAATGCGTTCAACATGGCGCCAGGATAGAAGAGTTTGAGCTGTTCAACAAAAAAAAATTCATTAAACGCCTGATCAAGTGCCGATTTGGTCTCTTTCCCGTCTGATCAGAGTGATCACCACTCACTGATAGATCGATCACCCAATCACTCACCGGTTTGCCCGCCTTTGTGTGGAAGACAAAATGTTCCGGGAACGAAGCGGGCAACAGGCACCAAATGCCGTCCGTGTCCAACTCCAGCGGACGTCCAATGCGTTCCACCAACTCGCGCGTCTCCCTGATAATGTTGGCGCCGGTGTAGCACACAATACCGGCCTACAAAATTAAAAAAAAAATTAAATTTTAGACACAATTTTTCTATAAAAAATTGCGCACCATTTCCATGGAAAACCAGCGGGAGCCCTTGCGCATCACGTAGCCGTAGAAGGAGTTCAGAATGCACTTGTGGGCCAACTGCAGCGAGTCGTACAGCACCACGCGTTGCTGTGCCTGCTTCCGGGCGCCCAGATCGTCCGACGGCACAGCCTCCAGCGCTCCTTTTGCGTTCTAAAAAAGAATGTAGCGTAAATTAGGAAGAAAAAGTTATAATGCCAAAAAAAATTTATTGTAAAAATTTAATAAATATTAAAAATCAAAAATTCCATGCTACCTTAAGCATCTGTTTGTACTCGTAGCGTCGGTCGCGAAATGCGCGAACAGTGTCCACGTAAAATGGATTTTCACGCTGACAAATGGTCGTCGTCCGTTGAATTTCGCTCGTGTCGTGTAGCCTTTTGTACGCATTTCGGCAATATTCTGAGAATTTATTAATTATGCAAAAAAATGACGATTGACTAAAAATTTGGAATTCCATAACCCATTCATTTACTTTTAGACTGGCATTTTTAGGGTAAAACCAAAAACCATGAAAAAAAAATTTTCGAAAAGAATTGCCACCTTTTATTCGCTCTTTGGAAATTTTTTCGCGCTCCTCCTGCGACAAAGCGTTGAACGGCTTGCGCTCCTTGCCGAACCGCTCCTTCTCCAGCTGCAACATCATCATCTCGTACTCGCCTCGACTCATCTAGATGTGTATAAGAGCTCCTTGCCGAACCGCTCCTTCTCCAGCTGCAACATCATCATCTCGTACTCGCCTCGACTGGCCGGAACTGAAAAAAGCATAATTAATGCGTGCATTTTTCATGAACTCGAATTGAGTCCGTCAAAAAAATCTCAAATATCAAAAATTGATCAAATCGAGAGTCTGTACCGAGCCAAAAATTAGTTCGGTGATTATCCGACAGATCAAAAAAAAGACCGATCAATCAGTCGGCGGATCACCACCAACTACTACACCACCGTTCTGTCCCGTTGCACTAACCGATCTCTCCCCTCCACACCCACTGCAACGGACGCTTGCATTTCGCGTCGGGTGCATTGTGAATGCACGCCATGCACTCCACCTCTGTGACCACCGCTGGGGGCTGAAGGGRAAAGAAATGCTTTAATTGTTTTTAACAACGACCTCAAGCAGTACAACAAAAGAGGTTTTGTCCGTGGTCCGAAAGCTTCGGGGTTTTGGACCCGAGTTTTCAATTAGGCCACCTGAAGTCGGTTGGTCAAGATGATGTTCGGGTACATGGCGCCGACGTCCAGGTGGTAAATTCGTGGGCCTTCCGTGCGCAAGGGCCGTTCAATGAGCGCCTGGAGGGCCGCCTCAATTTGAGTACAAACGGCGTCAAAGTCCGGCACTTCGCCAATGTCCTCAACAATGGCCTCGTTGCGCAGCTCCTGTTCCATGGTGGGCCGAACATCTTCCTGTACACCACCAAATTTGTTATGGGTTGTGCGAATTATTTATTATAAGCACAAATTGACTGATCAATCCAACGCACCATAAGTTGGGTTAACGCCTCCACGTCCAGCTTGAAGCGACAGGGGATGTCCGCCCTGAACACGCCCGACTCCACTGCCTCCACATGACCACCCTGGCAGATGAAAAAAGATTTATTTAAAAAATGACCAAAATGTGGCCGTTTTGCTGTTATAAATGCACTGTTCGAGAACCTGCCGACTACTATTAATTTAAAACKATTTTTTCTCCCCAAAAAATCCACAATTTCGTTTAAAACTTKTGCTCCTTCCCTCCCTACCACGTATGTGTCGCTGAGAATCAGATGCCCATCGTCGGTCAACCGCTGTTCCTTGGCCGCCTGTTTGTTGGGGAAAATGATGTTGCTGCGTTGCGCCTGCACCATCAACAACGCCTCGCACAGTGTGCCCGAGCCCTTGCGCAGCACCTAAAAACAGCATTTTTTGGGGAAACATTCATCGAAAAACAATTCAAATTTTATAGCAAATATCAACAATTTTGACATAAACTTGTACTTAAACATAAACCGAGTACCAAAAAACCGGTTTATTGAACAACCCCTAATGCTCACGCACATCGTCTGGACCCAGCGGAATGATGGTGCAGAGGGCGAAAATGAACGGATGGACGTATTTGATGTACAGGTAATAGGTGGACACCGCGTCGGACACCGAATAGCTGGCCAACACGTTTGGCTGGTTGCGTGCCATCGGCACCTGCGCAAACAAACACAAATTTTTGAAACCAAAAAAAGCCAGAACCAGCCAGCAGCAGGAGGAGGACTTGAATAACGAAGTGACCCCCCCCCCATTCCAATTCGTTCATTTTTGCCAAAAAGTATTGGGTAATTGCACATAGTACACAGAAAAAGTGTCTTAAACCAATTGAAATTCATTTTTTGGGTTTGGGTTGGTGCGGAACCAGACTGGACTAGCCATGTCGACGATNTGGTTAGGGGCCTTGCATTTTCTCATGGCGTTTTATCCTTATTGTGAGGGTGTTCGTTGTCAGAGTCAGCGAGGAAAATATTTGTCCAAATTAAAAAAAAATAATTTTCCCGAATTTCCAGGCCAAACAGTTCGACCCGTGCAGTGCGTTGCTGTTCCATCTCGTCGGCGTTCTCGCGCAGTACAACCAACGGGTTCAGCAGTTGCTGTTACACACCACCGCATTTCTCGCCCATTGTTTGGACATAATTGTGGACAATGAACGACTGATGGTCGGTTTTATTGTACATTTAAATTTTAAAACAGAGAGAGAGAGAGAGCTGGGGTTGGATATCACTTTAAAATTTTCAAAAAATTTCATTTTTTGGGGGGGGCAAACGGGCACCCCCCCCCCTGGCTCTGCCCTTGGGGCTGGGCCTGGATCCAGTCTGGATTTTCCTGGAAGCCAGGTATTTTCGTCGAAGCACCTGGACCTGGATATCCAGAAATCTGGACTTTTAATCCAGGTAAAAAAAATCCAGATCTAGGTCATTTCCAAAATCCAGATCCAGGTGCCCGGGATTTTTCAGAATTTCGATCTTTAAAAAACAACAATGTCCAACAAATAAAAAAAAAATCCCTAAAATTTAAGGACTATCGGCACAAATGCGTGGGCGCCATCTCCGCCATGGTTAAGGCCCATTTGCCCGCATTGATGTGAGCAAAATTGTGAATTGAAATTTAAAACCATAGGCTCGGCCCCCGAAAATTTTTTTGAGAGAAAAAAACCAAAGGGGGTACCCTTTTGTTTTTCAAAATTTTTTAATTTTTGGACCAAAAATACACCCCTAAGAATCGACTTTTTTGATTTTCAAAAAATACATCCCTAAGAATCGACTTTTTGGATCGGCCCCCCCCCGAAAAAAATTCCTGGCTACGCCCTTGCTCCGGTCTCTTATACACATCTAGATGTGTATAAGAGACAGGGGAAACTTTCCTGGAATGATTTATTTGTTTTTCAATGCCCGCGGGCTGAACTTTTTTGATTTTCAAAAAATACACCCCTAAGACTGTCTCTTATACACATCTAGATGTGTATAAGAGACAGACATAGTACACAGAAAAAGTGTCTTAAACCAATTGAAATTCATTTTTTGGGTTTGGGTTGGTGCGGAACCAGACTGGACTAGCCATGTCGACGATTGATAAACAAAACCGGACCATTTTCTCCGGGTCCAGCTCCACCGGCTCGTAGCGCAACTTCTCCCGCGTGGCAGCCTTCAACGACTGGGAGCCCATCGGCAGGTAGCTGTCCCGTTGGACCCAGCGGTACACGTCCATGTGAACGCAGTTCGGGTGCTTGTACTCGTCCTGTGCGTCCCGGCAAAAGCCCAACTGGGCGCTCATCGACGAGGTGGCGCGCGGGAGCACAGCGGCGGCACGCGCCTCCACAAAAGGCCTGGGGCAAATATTTTAAATTTTGAAAAATGTATAAGCAAAAATCCCTACCAATCAAAGAAATCGCCGTTGTACGTGGCCATGATGTGTGGCCGAACGCGCAGCAAATGATCAAAAAAACGTGTTAGCAATGCGCACTCGTTGGGCTCGTTGAACACACGGAATTCGCCACGAAATTCGGGACGGGGCGTGAACTCAAAGTCCTCAATGTCGGCAGCAACAATCTCGCGGTTGACAATCAGGAAGCCGGACTCGTTGATCATGTAGGAGATCATCTGTGGAAAAGGGGAGGAGAGTAAAAGGACATAAACAATCGACTCAAAATTCAATCAATATTTAAAACTCGTAAATCGTTCCTAGGTGCATCGGGAGGAACGGCTTAATGAAAATTAAAATATTTAATAAAGAATTTTGTAAAAATTTTCTGAAAATCAAAACAATGTGTTCAATAAATGCCCTAACCATAATTTTGTCCACACTGGCATCGGGGAATTTGAGCGACGCTTTGGTCGTCTCAATGTCAAACGCACAAATCTGTTAAAAAAACAAATTTTTTGTTTTTTAAATTTTTCCAAACCACGGGTTCTGGCGGGTCCACCAGTGCTTCGTTGCGACGAATTGAGGGCGTTTTGGTGACCGGGTCGCGTCCAAAAACGGTATACCATAGGCCAACAAAGAATTGTTGGTCGATGCACACCCTCATGTCGAAGGGCAAATCGTATTCACTTAAAATCATACCAAAATCGACACATTTTTGGGAATTCACGAAAAAAAAAACAAAAATAAATAAATACCGTATGTCAACAATTTGTTCCAATGGACCGTCATCAAAATGAGCTTTTCCTCCACCCATATACCTGAACAAAAAAGGGTAAATTTGATTTTTGTAATTTTTTGGTGTAAAACAATAAGCCTTCTTCTTACAAAATAAAATTCGACTCACTCAGTGAGAAGTTCGGTGTAGTCGGAGGCTTGCTGGGCGGCCAAGCGATTCTTTTTGATTCGGGGCATTAAGTCGCGCTTGAACTTGGCCACCTCGGCGTTGCTTGGGAAGGAGACGCGCAGAAAACGGCTCCGAAGGCCGGCCAAGTGATTTTTCTGCAATTTGTAAAAAAAAATTTGAAAAAAAAGGTTCAAAAAAATTGTTACCAAGTCCAAATTTTCCTTCTCCGCGTGTTCAACTTGGAGAAAATGGTATTTTCGGGACAGATACGCGGCCACCACATATTCCTGGCCCTGGTTGGTCTCCAGATACAGGTACGGCCGGAAGGGGTAGCAAATCTTGCGGAACAAATCCAATTTTTGGAGAAAAAAATGAATGCTTTAGAAACCTTAAACCTGCTCCCGTTCTCCTCGAGAAAGTAGAGTTCAACTGCCGCCAGAATGCATTTTGTTTGGTCATCGAACACCTCGGACTGAAAACCCCAACGAATTTACACAGCAAAGTCCCCTGCCCATGCCAATGCCATCCAAAAACATTTCAAACAAAAAAATTCCCAAAAACCTGTTGAACATTGATCAACCAGGCATTCCGTGCCGTCGACTCCGTGTATGGCTGGTACCCAAATTTGGCATCGATGTAATTGCGTTGTCGGATCGCTTCCAACCGCTGCTCCTTGCCGAACCTTTATTTTGAAAATTTGAATAAAAATTGTGAATTTTATATTGTAAAAGCCTACGTTTCGGCCCGCTGACCAGGCGCATTTGCAGTTTCCTCAGCCATACCAAAAAAGTCGTTAACAGAAAATTAAATAAAGCGATAAATATAAAAAAAAAGGAAGGAATGAGAAGCCATATTTATGCGTCCAATGATTTTATGAACAAAATATTGAAAGCAAGCTTCCATTAGTCGTTTTTTATTGGACGGACGGGGTAGCCTTTGAAATAAAAATAGACCCAAACCTCAAATGAAAACCGCACTCAAAAATCGACTCCCCCAATTTGGCTCATTTTAAAATTTAAATTCATTTCTTCCCGCTCGACAATGATTGGCAACTGGGTCAATTACTCACAAATCAGCATCCGGTTGCGAATTTAACTTCGACTTCATCAAAGTGAAAGCGACGGGAAAAAATTTGTTTTGAGTTTGAGACAAAATAGGATTTTTAAAAATTTTGAATTTTCGAAAAATTGTTCGAATTAGGGCTCGGGGTTTGGCATTGTTCGCAACGGAGACCAGATTCGGATTCTATGCCCCCGAACATCCCCCCAGAAACACACGGGAAATGGAGGGAGTAATGTGAGAATGGAGAAATGGACAAGAAGCATAGACGCTTTAAGTTATATTTTTTTAATATTGAGACGAACCCCGACTAACTTTTGCTTGACAAAAAGTTCAGCAAACAAAAAAGCTTCTAAACGATATCGATTTTGATTCGCTTAGGCTAACGATTAAGTTGAACGGTGCCAAGTTTGCACAAATAAGATCGAACGCGGGGATTTTTGGTGTGCCCCTCCGTTGACTGTTTGGGCCCGTTATTTTGTCCCCAGATTCTTTGAAAAGTCTCTTATTAATGCCATTAATGATGGAACATTTTCTGTTCTTAAGAAGGGCTAACTAACAAATAAGGCGCTACGTGGGCCAGTGAAAGAGCCGTTTTCATCGCTGAAAGTGCCATCGGCGACAATGACTGTCCTGGCATTTGAATTGCCGATGAAAATAGCGAGGACTGATCGCGCTACAACGAGCGGATCCGCTTTTATCCTTGCCAAAGGAGGACAAAATGTTCATTCGTTGTGTGTCTTATGTTATAAGTTACAGTATATCAATTTTTGAATGTGAGTCGGTCGAGAATGTTTATTTGTGTCCCACTTTTTATGTTCCAAATGGCAAATTAAATGTTCACGCTGACCATCCCCGCCGGCATGGAAAACCCCAACTCGTTCGTTCCCCTTGCCCAACTTTTTTGAACCTTTTTCATTATAACCTTTTTTTCTGGCGAACCAAATGAAATATTTTTGATATCATTCAAAAGCAAACACTATGTAGAAGCTATTATCAAGCAAAAGCTAACCGATTGGCCAACTGCCAAAAAAGTTATGGCCATTCTGGCCACAAAAATAAAAATTTCAGGTTTTCGGCCCGTAACTTTTTCGGCAGTTGGCCAATCGGTTAGCTTTTGCTTGCCAATAGCTAGTGACAAAAAAATTGAGTGTAAATGATTCCCCGTACTAATTAAAAATCCGTCACATTATATGCAAATCCTCAAATTTCCATTTTACCAATACAAATAAATAAAATGTTTATTGTAAATGTGCAAAATATTAAAAATAAATGGGAGACAAAACATTTTAAAAATGAGGTCTAAAAAGGGGGAATAAGTTTAAATATCATTAAGAATAATTCTTTTGAGCTTATCAAAAATTTATTGTTGATCAATGAAATTCGCTCGATGGGAACAACGCGACGGAGTCGAACACACCGCCTCCGGCACAGATGCCGCCCATGTTTTGTGAAACGGGCTAAGAAATATGGAAGTATTTAAAAAAAAAATTTCCAATAAATTGGACCAAAAGTTTTTTGGGTTTGGGTCCACTTGGAGCACACCCAAAAAAACCAAAACCCACAAATTTTTTGGTTTTGGGTTAGGGCATCAATTTACCTTGCTTCGCACAATATGACCGTTCACCGTGTTCACGAGCACTTGTCGAGTGGTCTGATCGCCGATCAGTGATCCGTAGATGCCCAGCTCACTGTTCACGTCCTCCTGGTGTGGCGGTTCAAACGGGCGGACAAAGAAATTCTGGCAGAACAAAAATTAAATTATTCAAAACAACAACAACAACAAAAAATTTGTTTTTTGTCATCACTCACCTTGGCCACCACCGGTTTGATCTTCTTCATCAGAATGAACGCGCCGCGCTCCTCCTTGGTCAACTTCTGCAACATTTTGGTGATGTCATCGTCAAAGTAAACGCCATGGCCGCCGTCCATCTGCGACTTCATCACATAGTCTTTGTTGTTCATCATCGCATTCTGAACAAAACAAAAAAGAATTGTTAAGACTTTAAAAGACCGGGCACAGTACTGAAGGGTCCAACCCTGAGACTGAAACGTTTTGTCCCGTGTTTTTATACAAGTTCTGTTATAAAAATAAGGACCGGATTTATAGTTTCTAAAAAGTGCCAGAATTAGGGGGTATATAAACTGGTCAAAAATTTTTTTTTGCGATATTAAACGGCTTGAATTCATTTTTGTGATAACAATTTCAACCAAAAACAATTCAGTCAAAAAAAATTTTGCATATGGAAAATTTTAAAAATTCGATTTTTTTTGGCGGGCAGAATTTTTTTAGTCTTGAAAAAAAGAGTCCATTTTTAGGGGGGGGGGGGCATTTTTCGGTTTTATTGCATTTTTTTAAGGAATTTCCGAAAAACAAAAAATTGGATTTGCCTGCACAACCGCCTCCGTGACCGCATCCGTCTCCCCAAGGCCCCAAAGTTCGGTGAATGTGGCGCGAATTTTGGCCACCTGTTGCGGATCGTTGGGGAAGAAGCGCTCCAGCACGCCCGGCTTGCTGAGGACCTGCAGAATTTTTTTTGTTTTTTTTAATAAATTGAGAAAAAAAAATTTGCCACTCACACACAACACCTACCTACCTGTTGGATTTTTTTTGTACCGGCGAGTTGTAGTCGCAAGGTTGGCGACATCTGAATTTTAAGCAAATTTACCATTAATTGAAGTTTTTAACACAAATTTAAAAAAGATTTAATTTAACCTTAAATGATGTGTGAATTTTTTTTGTTAAAAATTTTATTTATAATTTTTATTTTTTTGTCAAAAAAAATATGTAATACAATGGCTGTTGAACGTTCCATCATAATACGAAGGTCCAAATCGTTTTCATGAAAATGTTCCGGCAAATAACCATAGGCCATGTGAACGAGTGCGATACGTTTGGTGCCGTCCAAATACAGCGAATGGTCACCGGCCTCGTCAAGGTTTAGCCTTAAAAACAATTTAAATAAAAAATAATAATAATAATTAATTTAACTAATTCTCTTTACACAATTAAATCTTATTTACTTTTCAACAATTAAGTTGAATTTAAATGTGTTTGTTTATTTAGTCATTTTTATCATTATAATTTAAAATAAAAATGCTTTAATTCTCATTTTTACCTGCCACGTAGCTCGATGAAGGACAGTCGTTTGACCAGCACATAGTTGCCGTCCTGCTTGGCCAGCTTCTCCACCGCGAACATCATAAACTGGAGTTGCTCAAAATGGGCCACCGGGAACATGTCAGGCTGAAAGACATACAAAAGCATTGCATTCGGGTCGCCGAACATTTTCCTGCAAAATAAGTATTTTATGTTAGCCTTAATTTTGAATTTTTGTTTTTATCAAAATTTTACCAAGCCTGGTACATGGTCATGGCAAGTTCGTCACGTGGCCGATTCTCCGGCACAACCGCCTTGGCCAGCATGGGCAGCTTCTTGCCGTGCACAATTTCCACTTTCTCCAACATTTTTCGGTGCAGTTTGGACACAGCAGTGGCCGAGCCAGGCCCACCAATTTGGCCAGGGTTCACCTCGACCTGATCAAAAAAAAAAGAAGCTGAAACTCAATGTGACTGACGCTGGTTGCTGATCAAAATTGGGGGTTATACATTTCGAATTTTAATAATACATAGATTAAGCACGGGTAGTACGGAATCGGGAAAACGAGTACTGAAATGTTCCATTTTTTACTAAAATTTTGGTTCCAGTTTTTCAAAAACCTTAAAAAAACTCCCGTATGTGTGGTCCTTCAAAACGCTCTTATTTGGTCCCAGTTTTTATTATGGTACCAAATTTAGTCCCGGGGTTAACTTTAGATTAAACATTTTAAACTCCAATTTTCTCGTTCCCAAATTGGGGTTCGAAACAACATGGCTTCATCTCATTTGTTTTACCTGTTTTAGCTCCATTTTTTGTGCAACTTCATCCCAATGGGACAAATAATCGGCACGTTGAAGTCCCAGCATCAGCGGTTGTTTGATGCCCTCTTTTTGAATGCGCTTTTCCACTTCGATCAGTTTGGCATGGAACGGATCACCCTTTAAAAATTACAACTTTGTTTAATCTACATCGTTTGTTTTTTTCACGAAAAAATTCCCCAACCTTGATCACTTCCTCGTAGGCTTCCATCAGGAATTCGTGATCGCACGAGACACGGAAGTACAGTTCGTTGAGCGACTGCTGCACGTCAATCGCCTGCTCGTACAGCTCGCGCGGGAAGGGTGACGGCAACAGTGCCAGCGGCGGTACCACCGACATTTCATTGCTGTATTTGTACTCTTCTTCACTACTGCGGCTAACCAGACCTGAATAACGGTGCATTTTTTAACAAAATTATCCCCCTTTTTTGGGTTATAAAATTCCGACGACAACAAAAATTATAGTAGAAAATTCGGTTCTTCGTCGAGATGAAATCGAATACCGATGGAATGGGCGTAGTCGACCGCGTACTCCGCCAACATTTGCATTTCGTCATCGTTGCGCACCTCGGCCATCACATAATTGTTGGCAATGATCGTCGCAGCAGCGCCGCCATTGCTCTTCGCCAACGCCTCTGACTGCTGGGGGGACTGCTTCAACTTCTGCTGCTGTTGTTGAATGCAATTAGCGGCGGCGACATGACCATTGTTCATTGATGCCATTTTTCAAACTGGATAAGGCTTATAAAATGAAAAGCGTACTGCTGCTTTCCCCCGAGGGTGCGCGGGATTCGGCTCTTTAGGAAATGGGATAAACTGCGCAAACTTCCCGGCGCCTCACTTTACAATCCGCCCTCAACTCGCCCAAACAAATGGGGGGTTATTGGAACCTGACACAAAACAACTATAAGATACTCTGCGTCGAAGGAGACTGCCCAAAAGACTTGAAGACAAAATATAAAGTAGAACATAAAAAGAGAAAACAAAAACGAAGACGAGCAAGCGATATGGAAATGAATGAGTCCAAACTGGGGGGGGGGGTAGATAACAGAATTTGTGGTGATAAGACATTATTTGAGTTTGGGATGTGCGGTAAAAGGGTGGAGACGGTCTCATTGGTCAGCGCCCGCATCATTAAAGCAACTAATTGAAAAAAAGAAAAAATTAGAATTAAAAAAAATTGATTTAAGCTGAATTTGATTCAAAATTATGGTATATTTCAAATCAAATTGAGAAGGATAATTGGGGTGCCGACATATCAACCCAAAAAACGACACTTCATCCATGCGACATTTCATCCACTAACTCAAAAAACGACATTTCAT
>MEIZ01000021.1:571350-597354 GCA_001723225.1 Globodera ellingtonae | reverse complement strand
AACAAAAAGCATCCTTAAACCGGATGCTGATCAAATTATACACAACAATGACGGAATGTCTCTGTTTTTTGACGGATTGTCCGATTTTGAAACGGAATGTCTTCTGTTTTGAATGACCGATTTTGAGACGGAATGTCTGTTGTTTTGACAGATTGTCCGATTTTGAGACGGAATATGTCTGTTGTTTTGACAGATTGTCCGATTTTGAGACTGTTTTATGAGCGCTTTTCACCTTCCAGCTAGCAATAAGCAGCCACAACAGCAACAACAACAACAACAAAATGGGATTGGAAACCGTCTGAAACAGACCATTTTCGGAGGTGCCATCCGTCGTCGGGTACCCACCTAAGTCCACACCAGATCAGATCAGATTGATCAGAACAGAGCCTCTCCTCACCAAAATTGCCAACACCCACACACAGACAGAGAGAGAGAATGCCGTGATGATGATGACGAAGAAAATAAATAATAATAATTTACCCTATAAAAAATGAGTTTCCTATCAAACAAAAAAATTTTGTCCCAAAAAAATTTGTGCTGCCAAAACCAAAAATTGTTCTTCCCTCTCCCACCAGTCAAATGCCGTCCCCCCCCCCCAATTTCACACCATTTTTTTTGTACACAACACACACAGACACAGAGAGACAATTAAATGCATTTATTGACAATTAATTTGGTGGAAAATATGCTCAACAACTAATTGATTGATTGAACGCCGCAAAAGGACGAGAGTCGCTTCCGCTCCGAATCCCCCCCGTCCGAATCCCCCCACAGCCAAATGTGTCTCGAATCCCCCCACAGCCAAAACTTCCCGAATCCCCTCAACGTCTTAGGCTAAGCCTAAGCTTGATCTAAGCTAAGCATAGGCTAGCTTAGGCATAGGCCTAAGCCTAAGCCTAACGAACCCCAAGCCAGGGTGGCTTAGGCCTAAGCTAAGCTTAATATTAGCTTCAGTACGGGACTGAATCGGACATCGTGGGGGGATTCGGACCGGTAGCCACGAGAGTACACAAAAACAATTACTATAAAATGCCGTTTTTGATAAACATTGTTTGTACTAAATTGCGCATTTTGTTGTGTCATTTTAAGTCGTAAAACAAATGCCTTCAGGGCATGCCCCTCGCGGGCGAATTAGACCCCCCAGGGCGTTTGCTTTTTACAAAGTTTAGTGCCTCAGCAAAATGTAAACCCTCGGGCGTTATATCTTTGAGGGCGTCGTACCCCTCGTGGTTTGGGGGGGGGGAGGGTTTAAGACACAAATTCCCTTATAATTTGCATATTCAAAATTTCTTTAAACAAAATTTTCTTGTTGATTAGGAGCTTTCAGGCTTGTAAACTAATTCTGTACAAATTGAAGAATGAAGTGGAAATGGACTCGTTGAATTTCTTAATTTTGACAAACAAATTATATAAATGAGATGGAAATGGCAGAGGAATTTGGGGGACGACAAAATGTGCCTGTGATGATGATGCTCGAGAAGAGTTCGGAAACAAATTAATTTTGTTCAAATATTCGCTCAACTGAAAAATGATTAGGAATTTTCATCCGTCTCGACCATCATGTTGGTTGTTTTCGGTATAATGACAAAGTTGGTCAAAAGGAACTCGGACGGAGGTCATCGACGGTGAGGAAGAAAGCTTTGGTCACCGACGGGCTTGAAAAAAGATTGTGGTCCAAACCACCAAAATGTAAATTTTTGGGGGCCTACAAGGAAAAAAACAAACAATTTTTGGGCGTTTTGGATTAACACAGTTCTTTGAAGTGTAATAATCGCCCAAGGGAAAACGGGGTCCCGACCCCGTGTCCCCCGGGGGGTTGTTCAGATACCGGGATTAAACCGGGACCAGCATTATTTTTTTTGTTACCGGACCCCCGGGGCCCGAGATACTGCTCGAATCAGTTGGGCGGGCTAATCCCGGTCTGTTTTCGTTCACTAAAGGAGGAGGAGGAGGAGGAGGAGGAGGGGAAGCGTGTGACCATCGCCAATGAATAATGGTGTTGATGTGGATGAATAGAAAAAAACATACAATCTCCTTAAAACTCCAATAAAACAATTCCAAAAAACAAACAGTGTGATGCATATTTTTTTGTTGTTCACTCATCAGCAAAACTTCCACCGATTGCCGCACGACCTGCAGAACACAAATGTGGTCATCGGCTCGTCCGCGCTGCGTGTCTGCATTTGACTGTACGTGCACGAGTTGGACCCGCACTTGTGGCATCTGTTGGTGGGGGTTGGGGAATAGAAAAAAAATTCCGAATATTCCATTAATTCAACAAATTTTTTGGGCCGGTTTCTCTATGTCTGAACAGTGGCCGATAGGTGTAAACAAAAAAAAGAACGGGAGAATTTATTTAAAAAACAATTTTTTTTTTTTCAAAATTTTTGCATTAAAATTGTGACGGTTAAAAGTGTGTGTGCAAAATTGGTTCCCCGTGTCCCCCAGAATATAAAATACTCTGTCCGTCAGTCTTTTTCAATGCCCAAACGGTCCAATGTTTTGGACGTGGACAACGCCCTGCAAAAAAATATATATGTGTGCCATGAATGGAATAAAATGAATTAAAAAAAAAACAAAATTGGGGAAAGCCTAAAATTTTAGCAAAACTTACACAAAAGATTCAAAATTAAAATTTTCACGCTTTCCCCCCTAACATATATGCCGGGGGATGCACCATTTTGGACTCACTTGAACATGTCAGTCGGCGTACCTGAAAACAAATTGTTTTTTGATAAAATATTAATTTTAAAGGTTATTTTACTAGGATTTTGTAATTGTTTCTGAACTTCTCGAAAACCATGCAAAAACAAAACCAACCTCCCCAAAAAATTCTGCTCACAATTGAAGCTACGCGGGCGGGGTTCACTCTTATCAAAAAATTAAAAAATCCAAAAAATAGCACCCCCAAACTCAGCTTCCCTAAAAAGCCTCTGTCACATTCAGGTCCAGAGAGTTCTGCTGAACGTAATCCGTCCCCAAAAAAAATTCCTCAAAATCAAAAACTGTTGACTGACCCTCCTGGACGGACATTTGATGCTCGAGAATTGTCTCTTTGGTGAGCTGTTCACGCACCTTCTTCATCTCTTCGGAGGCCATCTCTTCTGCTGTCATCACCGCAAATTCTTTATTTGAGGGGCAAATGGACAATTAAAATTTTAAAAACAAAAACAAAAAATTATTAACTTTCTGCCGACACCGCACCGGTCAACACATTCTCACGCAATGCCTGGTTCTTCTTGTCCCGCAAATTGAACACCTCCAAAAAAAAGTTATTATCAATTAAAAAACAAAAATTCTGCCAAAACTGAGAGCAAAAAAAAATGTCCAAAAATTCTTTTTTGAAAAACGATTGAACTACTTAAAACTTCCACAAATTTGTTGCCAACATTTTCACAAAAAAATTGGCCAAATCTCAGTGCATCATTTCCGATAAAAGCACATACCCTCGAGCGAAGTGCCGCTTTGTATTTGTCCCCGGTGCCCTTGTGGTGGTCAAACATTTTCTTCTCCACGCGTCCGGCAACTTCGGTCGCGTCAGATGCACCTAAAAATGGCACAAAAAACAATTTTCTGCAACTTGTTCAGCACCAAAAAAACAATTTTTTTATGCCACTGGAAGAAGCGGCGCAATCTTACAGCATTTGTGCCATTTCCAATTTTGTTTAAACCATTTAAAAACGTGTACAAATCGAACTGAACTGACCATCCGGCATTCCACCACAGCTAAACGCATTGGCCAACATTTGTACACTTTTGACACGGATCTGTAGGAAAATGTAATTGAAAATGCAACAAAAGAAATCCAATTTCTATTTTCAGAGAAGGAACTGCTGGAGCTAAATTTCACCAAAAATATTCAAAAAATTTAAAAAAACTCCAATTTTTTAAAGAATCGTGTCTCCTCCTCTCAATCAATCACCCACAATGTCCATGTTGCCTCTCCCCACAGTCGCCGCCATGCCATTGCTGGACGGCGGGAGCACTCTGTTGTTCTGGTGTTGTTGTTGTTGCTGCAACATTTGCTGGTCGCTGGTGGTCGTCTGCTGCTGCTGGTGGTGGTGTTGCTGTTTGTTGCTGCTGTCCGTTTGGGAAGCGGACGGCGGAGTGGTCGACTTTTCCTGCGACGAATGGCGTTCATCCGGTGATTTGGAGCGCATGCTCAACTTCTCGTCCAGCAACGATTTCCAACGCTGAATTGAACCAAATTTTGGTATTCAAAAAGATAATTTTTCGGCAGGTTCGGCTCGAACGCCGGCATAAATAATGAAATGAAATTGGACTTCAATTTTATTTTTTCAAATGCCGGCCCATCCCGGACTTTTCAAAATGCAGCATTTTTCTACTAAATACGATCGATTACTCTCAACAACAAATGTGCCAATCGAAGCGTTACAGAATTTTTGAAAAGAAAAAGTGCCGAGACTTATCGAATGTTGTGTTGCTGAGTGTTGGATAATAAACAAGCGGGCACTTATATTGTGGTTTTTTTTCAAATGCAAAACCATAGAGGGAGGTCAATAAAAAAATAGAAATTGAGAATTTAAGACGGTTTTTGATTGAAAAATAACTTATTTTTATAAAGGATTCCCCCGATGGTTTTGCATTTGAAAACACCTCAACCCACCATCTACTAGTATTACAATAAGTGCCAACAAACGCAAACCTTGATCAAAGCCTTGCAACGCTTGGCCAATTTTTCGTCTTTGATTTTTTTGCGGAATTCGTTCAACACCGCGCCTATCCGAGTTTTCTGTAAAAAGAGAGATGCAACAACAACATTTTTTGTGTCGCATGGCTTACGGTCAACAAATCGATGTTCACTCGCATGTCTTCCAGGGCACCGATTAGTTCAACCGAATCGTCCATATAAAGACAAAAAAAATTGTTTAAAAAACTCTTAATTGAGCACTCAGAATGTAAATGAAACCACTAACCGACTTCACTCCCTCAGTCATTTTGGACAGCTTGCGCGAAATTTCCATGATGTCTTCCTCTGGTGCACTCATTTTGTCAAAAGCAATCAACAAAAGTGCGGATTAAATTGATTATGACAAAAATGAAAAAACAAAATGTAAAATGACAAATCTAAACGAATAATAAAATTTTGAGCTTCATGTCCTAAAAACAAACTTTATAAAAAATACAATAAAATTTGAATTTTTCTTGCCAAGATCATTAATTTTTTAACAATTTTTTAAAAAATGCAATGAAATTCGAATTTTTCTTTCATAGAATTTTATGCTTTTTTAGGCGCTTATTTAGGTTCGAGATTTTTAGAACCTAAAAATCTTAGCCCTGCACATCAAAATAACCATAAATTCAGTTCTTCCATTTTTTGAAGCAAAAAACAAAATTTTTTTGGAGTTTCAACTGCAATTTGACGCCTAAAGTGGCATTCATTCTCAACTAGCACTAATAACGTCACACCTCAGAATCGCAGACCGCACAGCGTCTAAATCGAATTGTTTTTAGCCTATTACTTCTTCTGAACCCTAAAATAATTTTGAATTTTTACAAAATGTCGGACAACACAAGCAAATCGGAGCAGCAACAGCAGATGAAGGAAATGTGAGTTTGTTTCCGAATGAATCAAATTAGGGTTGGTCCCCGAACCCCGACCCCCGACATGGTCAACCCCGGCCTCCCCGACTTTCCCGCCCCCGAGGGGTCGTGGACCAAATCCAAATTAAATGGCATAAAAAATTTCAGTTGGATTTGTGACGACGTTTTGCTCGGAGTCTTTGCCTTCGTTAGCCCTCTCGAGCTCGGACTAAAAATGGCGCTGATCAGCGATCGATTCGACGCTTTGGTGGACGTGCACTTCAAATTGAGGAAATGGTCGATGGGTTGCATGGCAATTTTTCGCATCGGAGGGAATGGCGCAGAAATTGTCAAAAGCTCCGGTGAACAGCTGCCAATTCCTCAAGGAGCGATTCCAGGCAAAGTGATCGGCTTCAAATGCATTTCGATATGGTCGTTTTCCTTTTAAAAAATATAAAATTTAAATGTTTTTGAATTGAATTTCAGTTACGTCGACCAAACCGTCATCGAATTTCTTCAACGCATTCACCACCTTTTCGACTCTTCCGGTACAACTGTTGCAATTTATACCGACGACGACCAAAGCCGCAGCTGGGAAATTATTCGGCAACAGATTTGGCCGTTGGTCAATGACAACATTTGCTGCCTTTTTTTGAACTCCTCTCAATTGGACCGTTTGCGTCAATTCTCTCCGGCCATTCTGCGCAACTGCCCAAATCTTCGATCGATCTTTTCCTTTAGACTTTTCCCCGAGTTCCCGGCCGATGACAACGCCGATGCTTCTTCTGAACAAGCCGTGGCCAAATGGTTGCTCACCCCCCGTGAAGATGGCCTTCCGAAGATGTTTCTTGGTGAAGTTTATTCGGGAGAAAGAATGGAAGGACTCAAAATGGTAATTTCTCATTCTTCGAGTCAATTTGAGAGTAATTCCCTTCGTTTTAGTCATTTGTCAAGGCTTCTGAGGCGGTCAATTTCATCGTCCGCCTTCGTTCATTTTCTTCTGGCCCTGAACCATTTGAGCTGAAGAACAATTGGACGGGGGAGCGATTGACATTTCGTCACATTGAGGGAGGCATTTGGCTGTTGGTGCGTTGTCCAATTGGGCGGGAAGAGGCGAAATGGGCCGCGTGGGAGGAGGAGGCAACTGAGTGGGAATGGTGCCATCAATGGAATCATATCGAGATTAACTTCAACGACAGGGACATCGACGACGGGTAAGTGAATGAATGTTTCGGAATTTCCCCTCCAATTGTTAAAGCTTTGCTTATTTCAGTTTGATTGACGCAAAGGCCGGCCCAAGTGAGCCCAGCGAGTGAATGGACGGACGGAGGCAATTTGATGGAGGAAATTCGAACAGAAAATAGATTAAATGATTATAATTGTTGATTCCCTCCTCTGGCTGTTTTAAGTTTTTTTGGTTTTTGTTGTGGACGAATCTCAACAATTAAATTTTTTTTAAATCAAAATCTACCTGCCTATATCATTTTTCTTCGCGTTTTATGTCAAACTGAGAGATAAAAAACAGTTGAGAGTCAAAAGATGTGATAAGAAAGTTGCCCACCAGCAGAAGGGAAAGAAAAGAAAGCGTATATTATTAAAACCAAAAAAGAAAAGAGAGAGCAGAGACAGAGAGAAACCACAGAATTCTTGAGAAGAAAGAAGCCAATGCCTTTTCTTTTGATCGATTTATGCAATGCATTTAATTAATTTCCCGTCTCGTCAACAATCAAGCATATCAGCAGATTTTTATGCACAAATATTACAATATTTATTTGCTTGGAGAGTTTAATTTCTTTTTTTGAATTTACATTTTGTGCTGCACCACACGAGTGTTCAGCTCGAACTTCCCGAAAATTGCTTTATCACTTTTTAATTCGCTTACATATCCAAAAGCACATTCCAAGTAGTTGGGCTACTATTTTTTACCCATTATTCTCGAAGTGGGCCGTTTGCGTCTGGCCGGTTGCGTCTCAGGGACGTTTAGCAGCTCATAACTTTTTTCAAGACTGACCAATCTTCATATTCTTTATATCATTCGAAAGGCCGTAATAAGAAGAAGCTATGTGTAACCATTCAAAAAGAATGGAATAAAATAGAACAAAGTTATGACCAGAAAAAAAGTCCGATTTTTACACCTTTTCATTTATAACTTTTTAATAGTGCATCGAATCGGCTCGTTGTTGCTGACATATATCTTCTAATCATTTAGAGCTTTCGAATGATATAAAGATTATGAAGATTGGTCAGTCTTGAAAAAAGTTATGAGTTGCTAAACGTTCCTGAGACGCAACTGATCCCTACCCTATTTTCCTGCAGTTTCATTTTGGCGTTATGCACAAAAAACATTTTTTTACCTATCGGGACCTAAAAAAAAATAATCTATGTTGGAATTTTCACACCTAAAATAGCGGCAAAGCTATTTCAAGATTTTTCTAACCTAAAAGTAGCAGCCCTAATTAGGGTAGTAAATGAATTACCTACCTACATAAACATAATATGTATACATAGCACCGCATATACGAAAGGAGAAATCTCAGTTTTCCGCCACTCGCTTCGGTTTCGCTCCTCAAAAACTTTCGTACGCTCCTTTCTTTTCATTCACTTTTCAATGTCCGTTTACGAATGAATGGGGGGAGTTGGTGGACCTGTCTCTTATACACATCTAGATGTGTATAAGAGACAGTTGGAGGACGGTGAGAGAAGCGAACAACTTGGAGAAGGAAATGGGGAAGTTTGTGTGCTATGTTTTGTGGTGTTATAGGGCTGTCTCTTATACACATCTAGATGTGTATAAGAGACAGCCCCCGTATCTGTTTTCTCCCAATCCGTCGTCCAAATCATTTCACTCACACTCAATGTCTATCAGCAGCAGCAGAAGCAGCAGCAGCTGCAATGAACGAAAATGGCAAAATTTAGAGGGCGGGCGGAGGAGCGAAAAGAGAGAAACTTTCAAGCCGAAGAAGAAGAAGAATATTTGATGATGGGAGAGCTGAGGTGGGAAATGGATGAGAGTGTGCATGCACACACACACACACAGACAACGAAAAGTCAAATTGGATGATGACAAAGATGAGCGCCGCCCGCGCCTGGAGGCAGACCAGGCAGGGGGACAGGGAAGAAATAGTGTGTGTGTGAAACGGAAATGTATAGGCCAGGCCGACCATGGAGGGGCATAGGAACAACAACAGAAAGAACACGGTGCTCCCGCTGCCCTGCCCTATCTGTGGCGTCCGCCTTGGGCTGCTGCTGCTGCTGCGGCGGCCGCCCATCTCGGTGGTGGCTGTCTCTTATACACATCTAGATGTGTATAAGAGACAGGGTTGGATTGTGTGTATGAATGGATATGATGATGGAAGTATTTTTGGCGCTTAGCCGAGCCGTTTAATCCATTTGGCGGCTCTCATCGGCGGCTCTCACTTTTTTCCCACCCTTTGGTTTGTGCCCAACGGCGGCGGCGGTGGTGCCACCACAAAAAAAAAAGGACAAATTTCACGCGGTTCCTTCCACCTGTGCCAATTCCGCCCGCCTTGGCACGCCCCTCGGCGCTCCCACAACAGAGTTTTCAATGTTTTAAAGTTTGATTTTCTCACAATTGTCTTTTTTACCCCTTTCCCCCATTGTGCGCAGTTTTCAGACTTTTTTAGAAATGCAATTTTGCCCATTTTTTTGTCTACTCAATTCTTAAATTCAGGCCTAAAATTTCATAGTTTTAATGTCGCAGACAACGCCGCGCAAATTCAGCGAAAAAATTGCAATTTTGGTGAGTTTGTTGTTGTTGTTTTTGAATTTCAATTTGGAAAACAAAATTTATGTATCAACAAAAACAGTTTATGAACTCATTTTTCTCAAAAAAAACAACTTGTTTTTTGATTTAGGAACGTAAACAAAATGAGGAGCATGAACAGTTCTCCAATGTGATGCGCGATGTGCGGGCCATCACCAGCTCCAGCCGGACATCGTCGACGGCCAATTCGCCGTACACCGCGCCCTCCTCGGTGGGCAGCAGCGATCAACAGCAAAATTTTCACCAGGCAATTTCTGTCAAAATACGTCGCGAAAACCTTGAACATTTTGAGCCCCGATTTGTTGAAATTCGGCTTAAAATTTTAACAGAAACTTTTCCATGGCATTTTAGTTTGAATTTTGCTGACAAAAATTCGCTAAAACCTTACGTTGATTTAATAATTAATTTGTATTCTCAACAGTCGTCCAATGCCAACACGAACAACAGCAACAACAACAATGGTAATAATCATAATAATAATGCTCATCAACATCACCAACAACAACAACAACGACAGTCACCCAACTACTATCATCAACAGTCGGTGGAGTCGAGCTGTTCCAAACTGTCGCCAGAGGGGCCGCATCCGTTGCTGACCGGATACCATGGACGCCAGGGCGGTTCATTGCCGAACGTGCACCAGGCAAGCAAAGGCTTCGTTGAACCAGAGGTTTTGGATCCTAGACTCGTTTTTTGACAGAGGCACTTGAGGAGTCTAAAAATTTTTAAACCCGAAACAGGTTGAACGAAAAAAAATCTGCTTTTTCAGGTTGTACATCAGCAGCCGCCCTCCTCTTTGCATGCCATGATGATGGCCAACAATGTTGGCATGGCCACGAGCAACGGCGGTGGTCCCATTGGCCATTTCATTGACGGCGGTGGCGGTGGATGGACCGCGCAATGGCCACCGCCGGGAGAACATTCACCGGAACAGCAGCAGTTGCAGCAACAACAGTCGCAACAAGTATTCTTTTTCAAACAAAATTGCAAAATTTACCACAAAAAATTCATGGATTTGTGTCGTGTCAGTTGACGCGGACGCGTTCGCCCGGCGCGTCGCCACACCATTTCCATCCGTACTGTCGCAACGGACCAACCACGGCCATGGCCATGGGCGGCGGCGGCGGTGTCGCGAGGCACGAGCAGCAGCACCACCACCAGCGAATGTCGCAGGGCGCGGCAATTGCAGCGACGGCACACCTCCAATTGCCAGACGCCGCATGGCCAAAGTGCGCGAGAGGAAATTATTAAAGAACAAAAGTCGAAGAAAGTGGTTTCATTACGAACCCAACTAAACAAAAAGAACACAGTTTGAACGGGTTCATAATGAAACAGTTCAAACTGTCTTCCGATCTGATCGGACTTCAAGAATAGCGCAAATCAAAAACTTTTGTGTTTCTCTTCGCTTTTATTGCAAAAGAAATTAACAAATTTTAGAGCACGAAGTGATCCGGCAATTCACACGATGATGTCCATGATGGATGGGCGCATGACCGGCACAGCGACGCCAAACGCTGTCACTTACGGTAATAAATATTGGACTGATTTTTGAGAGCTCATTTTTTGGGGTTTTTCAAGAAGTATTTGTCGGGTTTTTCGGTACTTTAACTCTATGTTTTGGTTGATTTTTGGACAAATGGGCGGCCTGTAGTAGGGGAATGTCTCTGATCAGTTTGCTTGATCAGGTTGTTGTTGTTTTGTCAAAAAAAAAATCGGACCACTTTTAGCATCTTCGCCGTACGCAGTCGTTTTGCCGTCCCAAGCGCAGCAGCAGTCGTCCGGTGCCAATGGTTGTGCTGCTTCCACTGCCGCCTCCTCGCCGACAACGGTGACCAGTGCGCCGACGTCCGCCCAAATTTTGCCGTCTCACATGTCGGCAGCGTTCTTTCCACCCGCCGGCGCTTATGGAATGGTGGCAAAAATGAACGGCGGCACACCGCAGCAGCAACAACAACAACAAGCTGTTCAGCAGGTACTCAGACCCGTGCTCTATTTATTGCTATACATTGTTAACTAATTAAATTAGTAAATATAAAAATGAAGGAAAACTTTTAACGGCCCTTGATTTTTGTGATTAAATGTGAACATATTTTGTGTTGGATTTCTTCTATTTGTCGAAAATTTTTGATTTTTTTTTTCAAAATTCAAAATTTTCAGCCATCCATGTACATGGTTCACCACCAGCAGCAGCAACAACAGACGGGCCCACCACAATACATTGGTCAGCCCTCCTCGTCGATGGCTCCGATGCCACAGCCGCCCGCCTATGTGCCCGACTTGGCCATCGGCTCACTGCCCAACATGAGCTTCTCGGCGATGATGATGCATGGTTTGTTTTGAAAATGATAAAAGCGAGAGGGGGGGGGGGAATTCTGTTAAAAAAAATGAACGGCGCGAGAAAACTTCAATGCTTCTTAAATTCCAAAGTTTAGCCAATTCCATCCATCCCCAGCATCACCATCAACATCAACAATTGCAGCAGCAGATGAACAACGGATGCAACAACAGCAATAATTTTGCATCAAATTCTATGGGTGGCGGCAGCGGCGGCGGAGGCAACGACGGGAGGCCCGACATTGAGGAGATCAACAATTTTGACCAGCACCAACAGCACAACCACCTTCAACAACAGCAGCAGCAATTGAATGGCGGAAGGCAACAACATGAACAGCAGAGGGTTGGTAGAGGAGAAATTGGAATTTTGTTTATTTTCAAATAACAGGAACAACAGCAGCAGCAACCACGGGGCGGTTACGGTGGTTGTGATGGAGCAGTGCAACTACAGTTTGCGTCCTCTGGTAAATATTTCACATTCTGTCGGTTATGATTTTGTGCAAAACAATATTTCTCGTTGGGGGATATCGGTGGTGCCTTAAATTTATCGAAATTCAGGCTGAACTTTAAAAGAAAAAAAAAGCACTTTATACTTAGGGTAATCTGACGAAAAACTCAATCGTAAACATTGTTTCATTGACGTAAATTCGCTAATTTGTAAGGCATGCGATTGCCACCCGGCTGTTCCCTGTCTACGCCGACATCGACGGTGGTCATGCAAATGCAAAACCATGTGCAACAACAACAGCAGCAGCAACTGCACACGCCGACCAACGCGTATGCAACATCACAGTCACAATCGGCACCAAGCAGTCCGGCAGCATTGGCAATGTGCGACCATCCGCTGTTGAGGCAACAGCACCAACAACAACAGCACCATCTGCAACAGCAACAATGGCCGCCGACAATGATGATGGCACAATCGCCCTGCAGGCACTTCTCCGCCAGTCCGGACGGGCTGGAGGTGCCGAACATTTGCGTGACGGGCACGGACGGCGGCGACATTGACTGCTTCCAGGTGAGCGGAGTTGGGCTATGGGCGAGCAGTTCGCGCAGTGAACTCTTTGCTTGATACTCTTCTGCCCGGTCTGAGCCCGAGTCGGGTTCGCGATGCATGAAACCCGTTTTGGAGCAGGACACACTTATGGGGGGTATAACGCCTCTTTCGTCCAAGGACCTGCAAGACCTGCACTTGGACAGCGAAATGGTGCAAATGCTGAAGGAGCCGGGCGGTGGCAAGCAGTTGGACCCCGCTTGTGAGACCCAATTGCTCAACTAACTGATTTGAGGCAAAGGAAACAACAACAAAAACATCAATGAATGAATAATGAATGAATTGAATGGCGATTTTGATCTCCCCCAACTTTGATAGATTGCCAACAAAAACTAATCCCTAAAAAAATAATTCCTCCCTCCCCCCAAATCCCTGCCGAAAGAGAATTTCACAACATATATATATTGTAGAATATAGTAGGGCAACGAGCACAAAATAGTTTTTTTATAAATTTGAACTGATGCCCCAACCCGTTTCATGTTTAATGTTGTTTGTCTAAACCGTCCGTTTGATCTTTTGTGGTAGTACAAGTGGCCAGAATTGCTCTCCATTTTCTTTGTCATTGCCCTTTATGTATGCTGAGAGGGGTCTCCAATTTGTCACAGACATTGTGAATATGCTTGCCTTATCAAACAAATGTATTACAGTTTCTGACTTTTTTGTTAATACGCACAATTCCTCAAATACATTTCAATGATAATTAAGTGTTCGCATGATCCAGCGATTGATCAAATATCAAATGCTTGATGAACGCACGAGCTAGGGGGTGGTATCTGAGGGGGTTATTTTTTGATTTTTGAAGATAGTTTTTTTCGCGGATTTTCTGATCCTTTTAAAATTTGAGAAGCGACCGCTAAATTTTGTCGGAATTTCCGTGTAAAATGTTGCAACAAAAACTGGTGTTTAAAAAGATTGAGTATCTACCGGCACCACCACAGCATAAACAGACAAAATGAATTTAAAATTCTTTAAAAAATAAAATAGAGTAGTCGGGCCGCTTTTTATGGACCTACCAAAATGAAGAAGAGCTGTTAAGCCCCGGCAGAACGGTTCTTCGCATCCATCGGCCGATGGGAAATGCCCCAAAATTTTCATCCATAATTCTGCAAAACCGTAAAATTTTCTCAAAAAAAGAAGAAATGTCCAAGAATGCCAAATCTGCCGAGGTGTCGAGCAACAAAAACAATGAGGGAAGAATTTTGAGATGTAAATTGTAAAAAAAGCGCATCATCCTTCTTCAATTTCCTCCACCACCACCACCGGTTGCCAATTGGTTGTTGGCTGGGGAATGATTCCTGAATTTTGTGCATTTTTAATTGATTATTATTTTTATTAAAATGACACACCTTTCTTCAACAGTTCCACCTTCTTCTGCTCCGTCGCCTCAATGTTACGCATCCGAGTTCTGAATTTGAACAAAACAAATTTTGACGAAAAATAAATGTTGTTGAACACAGGTCACACATTTTGAAGCTGTCCAGTGCCATAAAATGTGTAAAAATTGATGTTGTTTTTCGGGTTCTTTCGTAGATAAATTTTAAAAGGTCCACAAGAAACGGAGAAATGTTATTGTTTTTCTCATGATCAAATAGTTTTGGTATTGAACCTGCATAAACATGGGGGAATGGACGTGTTCGGTCAACGCCATGTGGGAGGGACTAACTCACTCGATGCCGAGGTCCACCTCGGGGATGCCGACCAGCATTTGGTTGGACAACAATTCCTCGTTGCGCTTGCTGCCGTACTGCTTGACGAGCTCGGCCGCCTTGAACAGAATGTCGTCCTCGGGCCCAGCAATTTTGGGCCGTTTGCTGTCCGACGGCCCAACACCGTTGGCACCGGCGCCGCCTTTGGCTGCCATCGCCGCCGGGCACTCAGCGGCAATTCGTGCCTCCACATAGCGACGCCTTTATGAACATTTTGCCATTACATTTTTAAGCTTATTTTATAATAAAATAGTATTTTAGGCGCAAAATGGGCATTTTTTGTAATTTTAAATGAAAATTTTAGGAACAAAATGAGCTTTACCAACAAAAAAAAAACGCATTTTTGAAAATTGAGAGACTCTTAAATCCGTAGAACGACGACGTGATCCATCAACTATTTTTAAGGGAATCCGGCAGATAAAATCCCCCGAGGCCACCAAACCTTGCATGCCAGCATGAAATTTGTATATTTTTAGGTAAAAAAGTCCCAATTTGGCGTGCCCTAAACATAGGAATAGCCCTCACACACATTTCTTCGTGCTCATCCCGGAGCAAAGTCTCCTTCTTGAACTGTTCTTTGATGTCCGCCTCAATGTCCGCTGCGTTCAGTGCTGCCTTTTGGTGATCTGAAAGTCGGAAGCCCAATTTTTTGGATACAAAAATGTTTTAAAAAGCGCAATTTTTAGTATATTTGGCAATTTGAGGACAGACAAACGGACCACTGAGTCGAAGCATTGCGCCGCCGCGCATTTGAAATGGATTTTCGTCCAGCCGATGGAATTCACGGGCCAAATCCTTGCCCACCGCGCACTCAACGGCGTCCATGCCGAACCGTCGCTGGCGCACTTTTTGCGCCTCCAACACATCCTGAATGCGCGAGCTGGCCAAAAAAGGATTTGTAATGAAAAAGTTATCAAAAACAAATGCTAATCCATATGGAATAAAACCCCCAAAATTCAGTTGTTTTCCAAGACCAAATCCATCCCGGGCTTTGAACATAACCAGAAAATCGTCCAAGATTTTCAGATCAACAAAACCCCCCGACTTGATAAAAGAGCAAAACACACAAATTACTCACTCGACTTCTTCTAAATCCTCTTCCTCCTCCTCATCTTCGTGCCGTTCCTGAGCTTTTGGTTTACGCAAATGTTCCTGCCTTTTCGGCTTGCGAAACATCGTCGATGAAGCGACCTCTTCTCTTAACACTCGCTAATATAATACAATTTATGTTTTTATTTGAGTTTCATAATATACATCGGAAAAAAGTAAAGGAATCAATAATGAAACAAATATGTGAAAAAATTGAATTAAAAAAATTGGTTTTCAATGATCAATTTTTACGGACGCAAAAGACAAAAAAAAAAATGTGACATGGGCCAAACTTGGAAAATTGACACACACAAATGGGTTCACATAGCAGTTATTCAGAATCTGGGTATAAACAATGTGTTTCAATAAATAAAGCGATCAATCTTTTTGAGTTTTTTTTTTTTGCATTTTAAATATATAAAATTCATAAAACAGTTTCCAAATAATAAATTTGCACTGTAAAGCAAAAAAAAAATGTACAAAACCAAAAATAGAAAAAGCCATCCTTCACCATTTCCCCGCCAATGATGCGACAGGTTCTTAGCGCGTTCATGCAATTCCGGTACTGCTCCAACACCTCCACCGGCCTCAGTAGCGATGCTGCCTTAATGCTTAAGTGTATAAAGCGCAGAAAAAACATAAAATTGTATATTCAAAATATCAACAAAATTTAAAAACTTGGACAATTTTGTTTTAATTGACGTCAGCACAAACTGCGCATGTCACATTTACCCGAACATCAATCGAAGCCATCGAAGGACGTGCACCGGATGGAACGGAAGATGACAGAATTTTCTTGTGCTAAAATATTTTTTTTTAGAAACTTTTAAAATCTGTTTTTAGAGCACATTTGTTGTCGCCTTTTTGGTTGGCGACAGTGCTGCCACTCGACGACGACCCCGCGAGGATGAAGACGAAGACGACACAATTGCGTTTGCTGTCACCGATCGCGTGAGCGGAATTCGGTGCGTTGCCATTGAACTACTCTCTGCCGTTGCAGCTGGCGCAGCCGTTGTTGTTCCACTTGTACTGCTCGAACTTCCGTTGGACTCCTCGGACGTGTCGATCACCAAAAATTTCGGTTTCCCCAACGACCGTTTGTTCGAGGCCGTGGTGCAGAATGCGTTTGACCCACTGCGCAGACGTTTTGCTGAAATCAATTTTGGGAAATTCAAAATTTGCTTATGAATTTTTTAAGAAAAAAATTGTACGACGGACGGCATCAAGTACACTTAACTGCGCATGAGAACAATAAAAATGTCCATACCGGGTGGGGATGGGCTTCGGTCTTCCGTCGCCTCCTCAGCTTCCTTCTGCTCCTCCCCGCCTCCATCCGTGCCGCCAACAGATGACGAGTGCCGCCCGTTGCGCCGATGTTGTTGTTGTTGTTGTCGTCGTCCAGTGCCAACCTTTGCTTCCGGTTGCTGCTCCCCCACTCCGTCCTCCTCTTCCATGTCAGTTGACATGGAAGAGTGCGTGGGCTCAGACGAGTTGCCCTTACCACTGCTGCCACCACGACCGCCATTTCTGACTGAAAAAACGGAAATATCAATTTTTACTTTGGGCAAGTTATGGCGTTAGAAGAGCATTGAAACATATGATAAAATTTGGAGAGATAGAAAGGAAAAACTCGAAAATCCCTTAGAGGAATCTTTAAAAATCATATAAGAATCAAAAAAATAAGAATTTCTGAAATTTTTTTTATTAAGTCTTAAAATAAAATAACAATCATTGCTTAGTCTATTTGTTTTACCTTCGCTCGCCCGTTCCAAGGCGTGCAGCGACAATTTGCGCCTGCCAACGCCGGCGGACGACGAAAATGGTTGGTCACCCCGAAACGCCTTCACCTTCAGGTCAAGACGTTCAACAATCCGACGCAGTCTGTGTTCAAGAGAGAAGCCAAAACTGAAGAATTCAAAGAAAAATTGTTTAAAAAAGGCTTAAAAAATTGGAGACACATCCAAAACAACTCACTGATTAATGAGGTGATCATTGACGAAGGCGGACATGTGCTCTTCGCCCCCTTTCTCACGAATATTTGCCAAAAGTTCAAAAATCTAAAATTTTTTTTTTGTCAAAATGATGTGGTTAAAAAATTAATCGACTCCCAAAAGCCTAAAAACAAACCGTGTCCTCGTTGACGCAGTTAGAGGCATAGCGCAGAACAAATAGTTCGAGCAGACACACCAACTCCAACTCGAACAACGATTTTTGACCGATCAACTGTTCGCCGAGGTCTTGGAACTTGCTCAGAATGGAGTCCTCCAAAAATTTGATAACATGTTTCTGCACGGAGGTGGCCCAGGTAAGCCTGAAAATACAGCATGAACTTGTGTTAGGCTTACTGAAGGGGTCAGACAAATTCGAGTTTAGAATTCAATTTTGGGATCATTTTAAAGATACACGAATGTTCCATTTTTTTTAAAATAAAATTTGTATTGGAAAAAAGCGATTTAGACAGCTTCAGAATCTTTTCTAATTCAAAAAAAGGAAAACCTGGAATAATACTGAGTGAGCGAATTCACAATGAGCTGATATGCTCGGGTTGCACTTCCGTCAGCCTTTAGAACAGCGTCGTAAAGTTGACGAAATTTTTTGGGAAGTTCCGCTTCTTCACAATCTGAAATTGGAAGCCAACAATCAATAGTAGAGCCAGTCCTGGAGCTGGATTTTTCCTGGATATAAAGTCTGGATTTTGGTCAAGCACCTCCCTAAAATTCAGGTCCAAGATTCGGGTCCAGAAATTTTCAAAATGAAAGCTCAACAACCAATTAAAGATGCTTTTCGACTTAAAAATCATTAATTGTAACCACCAACTGATCGCGTAGAATGCATCAACGTTTGCGTGCGACTTTTCACGATAAATGCGTTGCAAAAAGCGCCGGTCGCTCTTTGCCAGTTGTTGAATATGGGGAGGGTCAAAAAAGAATTGAAAACGACTGAAATGAGAGTGCATTTGTTCGGAAAGCAAGCAATGCTGGCTTGCTGTTGATGTTTTTTCATTTCCCAAAGTTGAGGCCATCTGAACATTTAAAATAAATGTAAAATGAAAAAAGCCATAAAAGGAAAGAAAATTTATAAATTTGATTTTTTGGTTTGACGTTAAAAGAAGAAAAATTAGTATTAAGCAAATTTGTGCACTAAAAGTGCCATTTTCGGTGCATATTTCGGCATTTTTTGACTTAGTTTCGAGTGCTTTTAGTTGCATATTTTAAGCGCTTTTTTGAGCTTGAAAAAGCGAGTTGCTTTAAATATATTAATGTGGCGGGAATTTTTTGTTTAAAAATTTAGTGTCCTTTTTTCCGGAAAACGCTTAATCGGGCCCGATTGTTTAGGCATTCAGCGCGTTTTTTTTGTGTCTATAATATAAAATGTCCCGCACTCCATCTGCTGCTGGTGATGGAGGCGCCTCTGAGCGGAGGAGCCCAACTCCGCTTGTTCCGCTCAACGAATTTGAACGCGACGCGCTGAGCGCTTCACAACTGGACAGGGGGAGTGGTGCGTTCTTCTTCTTTTTGTTTTGCATTTCTATTTCATATTCAGTTTATCAAACATAGTCAGTTACGTTGTTTGACTCATTAAATCAAAAAAATATTTTGCAGAATATGGCGGTCTTGACTATCCGGCATCAGAGAGCGGCTTTTCCGCCATCAGTTCGTCCACCGTGGCAACGGGCCATCACGGGGGAAGAGCCGGTGGGGGCAGACGAAAGCGTGCCGACATGACAATGACGCCGGCACATCAGCGAACGATGGCTGTGGATGCTAATGATGACAAATTGAGGCAACTTTCGGGCCCTAATTCTTGTAATAATTAATTGCCACGCCATCAAACTGATCAGAAATGAAATGGCCGACATTGGCCCGGGCGAACCGGACACAATTGATCAACGCGTGTACATTTGGGGCACACGAGTTTGTGTTGCGGAAGTGCAGGCCAAGTTCAAGCAGTTCATCACCACATTTGTCGCCGAGCAGTTGGACGATGATGAGAATGCCATGGAGGTTTGGGGGTGGAATAAATGAAATGCTGTTTTCAATTTGTTTTTAATTTTTGCTCTCAGAATTTTTTGAATAAAGTAAAAAAATTTAGATGGACGGAGGCCGAATTATGGCGATTGATCAGAACACGCCAATTTACATGGAAAAGTTGCGCGGCATTTACGCCAGTGAAATGGCCATTTTGGATGTGAATTTGTCCCATGTTCGCCAGTTCAATGATCGACTTTACAAAATCATTGTTGCCTATCCGGATGTTTGTAATTTTTTTTAAACAAAAAACCAACAAAATTTAAAAAATCACAAAAAAAATGGATCCCTTGAACAGGAAGTGATGAGCTATTTGGATGTGACGCTGGAAGAAATCTTCATGAACACCTACAACAAACGACTCCCGTTCCCAATCGAAATGCGCCCGTTCAATGCCTGTCTCTTATACACATCTAGATGTGTATAAGAGACAGAGTTTGAATTGAATTTCAATCAAAATTTAGACATTAACCAACTGGTCACCACCCAGGGCATGGTCTGTCTCTTATACACATCTAGATGTGTATAAGAGACAGGTGTACAAGTTCAACAGTTTGAATTGAATTTCAATCAAAATTTAGACATTAACCAACTGGTCACCACCCAGGGCATGGTGACGCGCATTTCGCCACTCATCCCACAAATGGTTGAGGGCTATTTCCAGTGCGCATTTTGCAACCATCCGGTTTCTTAATTTACAAAAAACAAAAAAATTGTTTTTCTCGAATTTGTGTGACACCAATTTTCATTGTTATTTGTTGTTAAGGAACTGCGCAAGGTGGACATGGGCGTGGTGGAGGAGCCAATCAACTGTACCAACTGCAACAACCAAGGCTGCTTTCAGCTCATCCACAACCGGTCCACCTTCATGGACAAGCAGGTCATCAAACTGCAAGAGATACCAGGTGGGGGTGATCAGGGTTTCAAACTGTCTCGTAACAAAAAAAAGAATTTTTCGAAATTCTCTGCGTTCAGGTGACATGCCGGCTGGACAGACGCAGCACACGGTCACACTGTATGTGCACGGCGCGTTGGTTGAAAGTGTACATCCCGGTGATCGGATCACTGTCACCGGCATCTACCGGGCCAGCCCAGTGCGGCTTAACCCGGTTCAACAGGCTGTGCATTCCATTTTCCGGACAAGCATGGACGTGATCCATTTCCGCAAAATGTGCCAGGATCGACTGCACGACGTTGGGGACGGCACCTTTTTGACGGAGGAGCGTGTTGAAAAGATCAAAGCATTGTCGCGTTGTGATGATGTCATTGAACGGCTCATTAAGGCAATTGGTCAGAGTTTTTGTTTTTTAAGCATTTCCGAATTGTATATCATAAAATTTGCCGGTTTTTTAAATTCGAAAATTTTTTAAAGTTAAAATTTCCAGCTCCGACCATTTTTGGCCATGAAGAGATCAAGCGTGGCATTCTCTGTCTGCTGTTCGGCGGCACTCGCAAATCGTACACAACGGAGGCAAACCGTGTCCGAATGCGCAGCGATGTAAACATTTTGTTGTGCGGTGATCCGGGCACGGCAAAGTCGCAACTGCTTCAATATGTGTACCAGCTGGTGCCCCGCTCTCAGTACACGTCGGGAAAGGTCCGGTTTAAAAAACAAATAATTTTATTTTATTTATTGTTAAACAACATTCTTGTGCCCTTTTTAGGGCTCCTCCGCGGTCGGTCTGAGCGCTTCCATCACGCGTGACTCGGACTCAAAGTCGGTGGTGCTGCAGACCGGTGCGTTGGTTCTGGCGGACAACGGCGTTTGCTGCATTGACGAGTTTGACAAAATGAATGACGGCACTCGCAGCATTCTTCACGAGGTGGACAAAATGGGTGCTGTCTCTTATACACATCTAGATGTGTATAAGAGACAGAGGTTGAACTGCTCCAAGGAGGGGGGGGGGAGGTTGAACTGCTCCAAGGGACGGGACGGAGTAGGAAATTGAACTGCTCCAAAAAACAGATCTGTTCAGGTCTGTCTCTTATACACATCTAGATGTGTATAAGAGACAGAAATTGAACTGCTCCAAAAAACAGATCTGTTCAGGTTATGGAGCAACAAACGCTGTCCATCGCCAAGGCGGGCATCATCTGTCAGCTGAATGCGCGAACGTCCGTTCTGGCTGCAGCCAATCCCATCGACTCCAAGTGGAACAAGCGGAAGAACATCATCAAAAATGTGAACCTCCCGCACACGTTGTTGTCCCGCTTCGATTTGATCTTTTTGGTGTTGGACCCGCAGGACGAGGAGTACGACCGCCGCTTGGCACGTCATTTGGTTGGTGTTTTTGTTGTTGTTATTGTTGTTGCAATTTTAACACAAACAAAGACTGAAACTCGCACAACCCTTAGTTTAGGACAAAACTCAAACATTTTGTTGTATAATAATAATAATAATGAATTAAATGTTGTTGTTTTTTTGCATAGGTTAACTTCTATTTGGAATCCGATGGCGAGGTGGACAAGCAACAGCGGGTGGACATGGAATTTCTCAGGTCGTCGTAACCGAAACACTGATAATAAATGGACCACAACCAAAATCCTACGGAATACTGCGAATAAATGATAAAATTAAAATTTTCTCGTAATTCTATTCTACACAAAATTCGGGATTACGACGGTGACGACAATGTCGGGATTGCAACCCTCCATACTCTCTCTATACGTACTTAAAACAACAAAAACACTTTTGTTGCAGAGACTACATTGCCTATGCAAAAGCGAATGTGCGTCCGGAGCTCGGCGATGAGACGGTGCAGTTGCTGATCGACAAGTACCAGTTCATGCGACAGCAGGGCCAACAGGCGGGCATGATTTCGGCCTACCCGCGACAGCTCGAGTCACTGATACGGCTTGCGGAAGCGTTCGCCAAAATGCGTCTGTCCCAAACAGTTACGGAAGCGGACGTGGAGATGGCTTACTCGTGCGTGGATTTTTGTTCGAAATATTTTGGTGCGCATGACACACATTTTGTTGTTTACTACATGTACAGCTTGCACCGTGAGGCGCTCCGCCAGTCGGCCACCGACCCGGACACGGGGCTGATCGCGGTGGACATCATCGCCACCGGTTACTCTGAGAAGCACAAGCATTTGGTTGGTGCGGCGGTGGAACAAATTCGCCAGGAGGTTGAGCATCGCATTGGCACCTTCTCATTGCTGCGCTTGTTCAAGGAGTTGCGCATCGGAAATAAGGCAAAATTGGGGAGGGGGGGGGGTCTTATCCGTGGCGCTAATTGGAATAGGAAACAGTAAATCTGATTCCGTCACAGACTCCGCTTGGTTCAATGCCATTTACGGTTTGATGACCTCGGAATTGAATTGTTATAGATTTTGTGGAATTTGAGTCCTTTTTCCCTCTTGATATGTATGTATGCATAGGAACTTAATACAATAAATACATATTTTCCATTTAATATTAATAATAATAATAGTTTTTAAGCTTCTCGATCGGGAGTGCTTTGAGGACGCGATGAAGCAATTGCAGCGGGAGCGGTTCATTTTGCGCAACGGTGACAAGCTCCGGGTGCTGGCTACAAAAGCGACCTGATCTGAATGCGTGTCGTGCATGAAGCGAAGGCGCGCGTTTAGAAGCAACAACTCAATTTTTGCACTTTTTTAAACATTTTTGAATAAATGTTACGAGAATAAATTTTTGGAATCAATTGGGGCGATAACCAATTTTGTCTGCTGTCAGAACAAGCAATGAATGAATTGAAATAAAAAGTTCAAAAAGAATTAAAAAATAAAAATGTAAAAACAAGCCCCCTCTCCCTTAAAATAAAATTTTTAACTATTTAAGACTAATTTTTTTATCATTTAAAAAGACATTTTTGCGAGTCAGTTTAACCTTTTGCAGAATTTTTAAATTTTCTCTAAAAAAATGGAGTCTCCGCGCGCATTGTCCGCCCTCCGTCCCATCGGACAGATTTGAAATGCATCAGGTCGCCCGGGGACGGCCAATATTGGGCCAATTCATGGGGATTTGGGGACACAGATTAGGCGCCATCCTTGCGCGGGATTAAACGCTGCTGCCGTTGGCTGAGCTGCTGGAGGGGGAAGACCTTCGAGAAGCTCGAGAGTAAGCATTTAATTACGGTCTTCGCCCGAGGGGATGAATGGATGGATGGCATTTTGCCCCATGAGCTCATAGCGGTGCGCGGATGATAATCTGCAGACCACCAACTTTGGCACACAAACATTCATTGTGCTGCTGGCTACGGTAGTTGGCGGGTGGTGATTGGCCAATGGAAATGCCACCAGAATATTGCTGCCGATTCGCCCCCTCGGGGGATGGAAAATATATATAGGTATATGATGCCTTCTCTTGCGGCCTATCCATTATCCTTTTCTGTCTGGATTTTCTGGAGATGCTCTAAAAACTCAGAAAATAATAATAAATTAGAGGGTTTCCGGAAACCCATCGAAAAACAACAAAAAGCATTCAATCAGTGTTTGCAGAAGCCCTCCATTCCCCCAGCTATGGCTTTGTTGGAGATGAACTGTCCAGCCATCGCTGCCACAGCCGCTGCCGCCGCCCGCGGCGCTGTTGAGGGTGCCGTGCCCGAGGGAGGTGAAGCCGCAACAACCACAACAATGGCACTTTTTGGCTTTTATCATCCGCCTCAACACTATCACAACAACCATCACCAGCAACAGCAGCAGCAACATCATCATATTCCGCTTCAACAACCTCCTCACCATTACGGTATGGAAACCCGGTGTTTTTCTTGACCCGAAACCCGCCGACCCAAGGTTTTTGAGTCGACCCGATCCGAAACCCGACATGGCGCCGGAAGCATTTTTATTTAATGTCTCTGAAAACCATTTTTTGTGGCTTCTGTCACTACTAAAGGTGTTCTCGAAGCTTCTTCTGGACTGTGTTGTGGCCATTCTGGCGCATTTTCAATAATTGGAAAAGAAAACCCAGAAATTCCCGCAAAACAGGAAGCGGTGGTGGTGGTGCATCGTTTGACGTCCCTGCACTGGCCGACTACGGTTGCGTGCCGTCGTCGCCATTTGTGCCAGTGCCGTACCCGTTTGCCGGAGGCCACAACCATCACGCAACGTCGGCACACCATCATCCCCAGCAACAACATACGCTGGTCGAAGCGCAACAGTTTGCGTCAAGTGCCAGCATTTATCATCCACGTGGTGCGAGTGTCAGTTGTGCCATTATTAACGTCGTCGTGAAAATTTTTAAAATAATTTTTTAAAGAAAAATTTCCAGAATTAATACTGTAAGTACATAAATGTGTAAAAAAGGTTACCTAGGTGAGAAGGATTGGTGCCGTCGGAAAACTCTGTTATAAATTTGGGCCAATTTCAACGCTCCAAAAATATTAATTTTCACTAAGTAAATTTCCCGATGATCGGGTCCGGAACATCATTATTAGATCTCAGATCAGCAAAACTTTAACTTTTTTGTTATCCAACACAGGTGCGTCGTATTCGGCACGATCCAAATGCGATGGTTCGGCTAATTTTATGCCATTCGGCGCTTATTCCGTCGGAGTGCCGTCGTCGTCGTCGGTGACGGAATGGCGCGGTGCGGACCTGTACCTGCGCGTTGGCGCCACAATCGAAGTCGGCGCGACTGCGACAAACCAAACATTGGTGGGCGGCCCCCCCCCCGTTTAAAAACATAACGCCAAAAGGGTGTCATTTAAAATTTACAAAATAAATTGTCCAGGGCGGCTGGTACGCCTCGGGCAATGCACCGCTTCAGCACCATCATCATCATCAACAACAGCATCCGTCGTTCAGCAACAGCAGCAGTGTGGCGGCCAGTTTTCTGTTTACACCACCAAACCAGCCCCAACAACAGCATCAGCACTATTTCCCCTCGAGGGCAGTCCAGCCACCAGCACCCAATGTGCCGTCGCCAGACGAATGCCCCGAGGGCATCGCACTGCATCAAGTGACCTAGAACCAAAAACAAATGTTTTCCTGGTCCAAAAATTGGAGTTTGTGATTAACCCGAATGTCGGACCTAAAAATGTCCGAATCCGGAACAGAATCCGACAAATTTCGAGTTACATCACTGGTCCGAGCATGTTTCGATCGAAAAATTTGCAGAAGTTTGGCCACCAGTCGCCCATGCCGAAAAGCACCAAAAAGCGGTTGAAACACAGAATGGAGCGCCATGCGGCAGCCAGCGCGCGCTCTGCGCCGTACTCTTGCGCCTCGTGCACGCGGCAGTACTGCCGGAAGAGCACGTTGCGCGCGCACGTGAAACAGCACCACGCTGGCGAACGGCCATTCATATGCCAGGTGCCGACCCGACGGATACCGGGCTGACGAAGCCCCCTAAAATGGCTGATTCAGTCCCGACCGCTGAAGCTAAGATTAAGCCTGACTTAAGCGTGAGCTCAGGCCTAAACTCAAACAAGCCTAAGCATAGCTGAGGCCTAGCTTAGGCTTAAAACGCAGAGGGGATTTGAGACACTTTGCTGTGGGGGGA
>MEIZ01000021.1:520378-540572 GCA_001723225.1 Globodera ellingtonae | reverse complement strand
TAGGGGGTGCATTTTTGGGTTTTATTGCATTTTTTGTTAAGCAATTTTGGGGTTTAGGGTACTTTTATTGCATTTTTGTTAAACAATTTTTGAAATTGAATATTTTTTTAAAAAATTTCTGTTGCAACTCTCTCAAATTGTGCACATTTTGCAGTTGCCAGTCAAAGAAGTTGAGCCGCGGCCGGGCGACGTGGCGGCCATTTACTGCGACCCGTCGTTGGCCAACGTTTGCCTGTGTTGGCGTGCCGAGTTGGGCATTGACGAGATGTGCCGGGACGCGTGGAATTGGATCAGCACCAACCCGGACGGGTTCAAGGGGATGCTCAACTGCTGAGGGGAGGGGATTTTTTTAGGAAATTTACTATACTTATTGTAACTAGGGTTTTCTGTGGTCTCGAGACCGGTCGGTTCTCTGTTTCTTTTCTCGAATTATTTCTAACTTCTAAAAACTTCGGGCCTCGAACATCCCCCGCTAACAATTGTTTTACTTATTTTATCGTTTGTCTTCTTTTAAATTATTTATTCCATTATTAATCTGTGATTGATTTTTTTTGTTGCTATTTAAAGTTTTATTACTATATGTTGTGCAATTAATTGTCAGTTGTTGGAATTGGATGAATTATAAAATAAAACATTTTCGTGGAGAGTGCGCGTTCCCCGGGAAAAGATGGAATGGGTCAAGAGGGCCGATCGGGCCCTGGGCTGTCTCTTATACACATCTAGATGTGTATAAGAGACAGTTGTAAACAATCAGCCTCATTTCTTTTCCTAGACATATGTAGATGTAACCGGATGCCTAAAAAAAGTGTCCGGAATCCGGCATCCGGGGGTTACAATGCCTGGTGCCTGTCTCTTATACACATCTAGATGTGTATAAGAGACAGGATATGTAGATGTAACCGGATGCCTAAAAAAAGTGTCCGGAATCCGGCATCCGGGGGTTACAATGCCTGGTACATATTCAGGTTCGGAATTCCCATTTTTGGGCTCGGAATTCCGAGTTCCGACTTCCGAAATTTTTTGAGGTCGTCGGCTCCCATCCCTGGTACATATATTAGAGAAAGGACGATCGAGATTCTCGATCGAAATCTCGATCGGTCCTCAAGTCCTTTCTCTAGTACATATGTGTGCCTTTTTGCTTTTCCCCTCCCCGGGGGGAGGGGAACCGGAAGTGCCCCGCCAGCGTTTCCCGAAAATCCCGGGCCCCCCTGTCCCTATTCCGCGAATCATTCAAACTTTTTCTAAAACTTCGAGATTGGGTGGGAACAATTTCTTTTGTCTTGTTTTTAAACTTGCCGGAGGGCTAGCTCTTCGGGATCGAATAGCTTCAACGATCGGGGGACCCGCAGGGGCTTAAGTGTCGCAATCGCGAGCATTCAAAACAAACGGACCGGACCCTTTCACACAAAAAGCCCCCGCCCCCCGAAAATCGATCGATTTGTTTGTGTGAACCAATCAATAATGCACAGGGCGCGGAGCGGAAGCTGCGCGACGAAGACAAACGGGCGGATAAGCGACGCAAAACCAACAGCAGTTCAGGTCAACACAACAGCCCCTCCCCCCCCCAGCACCAAAAAAGGGGCGGGCACTTTAATAAAAGAATGCCATCAAAAAATGCCGAAAAACAAAAATATTATTTTGTACCCAATTTTATAAGTTTTTGAACAATGCCTGCTGCTTTTGCTTTTGCTTCGCTTCGCTTTTCCGTTTGTTTGCTTCATTTTGTGTCCACACACATTCATTTGTCCGTTTTTTCGTCCTTTTGGGGCTGGTCACGGTTGGGTCGCGCGCAACTCGGCGCCGCCATGCGACGTGTTTAAAGTGCCATAACTATTTTCTTGGCACCATAATCGTTGCCCATGCCAAACAAATTGGGTGCCAAGAAGAGTTTTATGGCACTCAAAAGCTTTGGACGCAACAAACAAAAAAAATAGGACTCTTTTGCCTNCCCACTCATTGAACGTCCCCAACTCCAATGCTCTGAAAACCGATTTATTGAAGACGTACATGTGTGTGCGCGTGTGCAGCCAAAAAGGAAAAATGTAAAAAGGTGATTCTTCGAGATTTATTGGGAGCAGAAGAGGGGCCACCACCAAATGCTCCTTATTAGCTGAATTATATTAAGGGTATACGTCGTACGAATGAATGAATACAAACGAAGGTCGGATCGGACTCACAATAAAATAAAATAAACAAACTCCAATTCGGAGCAGTCCGACCCGCCGAGGGGGTTATGGGTTTGGGCGAACATGACTTAAATGGATCTCAATTCAAATTTGTTCAACTGGACCACCACCACTCTCTGCATTTTGGTTGATTGACTTTGGCTCCTCGTCCTCTGTTGTCGTCACGGCGGCCGCCGCCGCGAGCGTTTCATTGGCATTCCGCTCGCTTCCGCCGCCGGCGCTGTCGTCGTCGTCGACGGGACGTCGTCGGAAGGCAAACACGCGGTACATTGTCAGCACTTGCCATTCCGACATGGACATGGTGCCCTGAACAAAAATGTGTGTGGTAGATAGTTACATTGACAGTCCGACGATGACGGTCCTAGTTATTTGGGCAATTTGGCAAAAGCCCCCTTTCCAAATTTGCAATAAAAAAAGAATTTCTGCTTCTCGTTCAACTGGAGCATATAAGCCCGCGGATGGGCGGACCTTACACACCCGCGCCCATAGAAAGAATTTTTAATATTTTTATTCTTTTTTATTTTTGTTTATTAAATGTCTACCCAAAAAGGAGGCCATATCATTTTGTGCACGTGCCACCCACCCACCCACCACTGTTTCCCGCCGCTGCTGCTGCTGATGTTGCTGATGCCACGGTCGCTTGCCCCATGAGTGCTGCTCGCCGCCCTCATTATTGTTGTTGTTGGCGTCCCATGACGCCATGTGTGCTAATGCCGCCCCGTACTCCCGTTGTGCAGCCTCCACTCCGCCTTTGTCCGCTTCCAAACGCCGCGCGTTGCCCACCGTTTCCAGCGCGTTCATGCTCATCATCAGGTCGCGCGCCTCGCGCCCGCGCGTCTTCATAAAATAAGTAATTGCATCCGGAAAGCTCCGACTGTACACCAACTCCAAGCCCAACTCGTTGAGAAGTCTGTAAAAATAGGGAGAGAACAAAAACACCTTTTTGGTATGTGCCAAAAAAAGTGTGGCACTCCCCTTTCTCCTCACTTTGTAAGCAATGGGAAATAGCACAAATATTCGGGACAGTCGACGACACCCTCAAGACGAAATTGTATTTGGGCACCGAACAGCGGCGGCAGGCCATCGGCATCGCCGTCAATGGAAACGGCACATACTTCGTTGGCAAAATGCCCATTGTTACGGCGCAAATACTCCCTGAAAATGTTGTGGAAATTTTAGTGAAAACTTTCAAACTCGTAAAAAATCAAATTTTACATTATTACGCTCGAGTCCGGCACCGTGCCAATGAAATAGCCGCCCGGCTTCAGTCGATCTGTCGCATTTTTCAACATTTGCCGAGCACATCGTTCACTGCGAAAAGCATAGTGCACGGAGAACTGACAGCTGCACAGGTCGACGGCGACCGGTGCATCGGCTGGCAGACGGTCGTTCAGCGAAATCTTTTTGAAAATCAACAAATTTAAGTTACTACCTTTAGACTGACTAGCCGAGGTTCTCGAAATTTTCAACAAAAAAAGAAGCAATCCTCATAACCAATTGATATATAGAAGTTCGGTTTCTACCCCACCCCCTTTTTAAAAAAAAAAAATCGTGCTGTTTGAATGGTTTGAGACCAATATTGACTTTTAAAAATTGAATTTTCGAAAAATTGTTCGAATTGGGGGTTCGAAACCCGAACTATTCCCCAAAAGATTGCGCTCTGAGAAACGCAATCAGTCTGAACAGTGAACAAACACAAATTATGCGGGTCTAAAAATGCTTCACAAATTTCTCAGTCCCAAAAATTGGACAAACCACCGGAACATTCCCATATTTTTGAGTTCTCGCCAACGACGGGCCAACAACAACAAATTGCTTTTTTTTTTATTCGATTTTTGCAGTTTCAGTTCAAACCCAACCTAAAATTTGGAAGGCCCCCACAAACCTCGCACAAATCGGCGGGCACAAAATGTGCACGAAACGGTGGACGACCGGTGCGACGGTCGCGCATGCGATGGAAGCGTTCACGCGCGTCGTTCAACGACACTTCGGCAATGTCTAAATGCAAAAATGTAAAAAAAACCCAAAAAATGATTATCAAAACCGGTCATGACGATCTCGCGGATCCCGCCGATGCGCCATTTGCGCAAATCGCCCCCCTTGCCGCAGCACAAGTCCAACACAGTGGCACCGCCGTCACAGCCCTCGGCGCTGAGGCGTTCCAGAAATTCGGCTGAAAAATTGTAGGAAAAATTTTGGATTTTAACACTTTAAAAAAATATTAACCGGGTGCCTAAATTATTAAAATAACGATAAATAAAAATATTCCGGTGGTTCAAACAAAACAAAGGCATAGGCAGGCACCAGGGATGGGGCCCAGGGACGTAGCTAGAAAAAAATTTCGGAGGGGGGAATTTGGGGCCCCGACGACCTCAAAAAATGTCGGAACTCGGAATTCCGAAATTTGGAATTCCACCCATCCCTGATAGTCACCAGAAATTCTGTTTTGCCAACCGCATTCCTTTGCTTATTTTTATTTTTTGAGTTTTAAAGTGCTGGCCACGTGCGCGAATAATTTTGTTCAAGTGAAAGGTTTCGGCCCTTTTTGAGGGCTGGGGGAATTGCAGGAAACACAGACCAATGAGCATGCTCTTCAGCCAATTGTTAAAGTTGCGCAAGTGCAGAATGCGCGAGTCGTTGCGCAAGCGAATGCCCGTCTCGGGCAACGCGTTGTAATGCGAGGCGACCACCGACGACGACGACGAGAAGGCAACAAATGGGGCGGACGGAGGCGGCGCTGCAATATTTGTCGGCGGTTGACCGCCATCGTTTGCCGATGCCGCTGAAGTACTTGCTGAGGTCGTGGCGGCGGCACTCATTTTAGCCAATGAATGACTGAAAATGGCATTTTTAGAGGGAACTCAACCATTTTTTTTAATAGAATTTCAATTTCAATCAAATTTAAAATAAGTACAAAAAGAAACAAAGTGAGAAGCAAGAAATTGCAAAAAATTCATAAACAAAGACAACCAAAATTGCAGAAAATGTAATGCCTGCATTAAAAAACGAGAAATGAGGGTTTTTGAACATTACGCCAAATATTCAAAATTTAAGAGAAAATTCCCACTTTACCTTTGTGATTCGCCAAAACCCACCAAAAGCATCGAGCTTCCAATTAAAATTTTAGCATATTTGACTTTTCGAAAAACACATGATGCTAAAGCATCACATTTACGAACCCTGATTAAATGTCTGGATCAGTTAAGTTGAAGGGACCGGTCTAATTCGGTCCGGACGCCGTAGAAATTAACTTTTTTGATTTTCGACTGGTTGGGGAAGTACAAGTAGTACGGCAGTACCACAGCCTATGATGTTGCAAAAAGCTGCTGCTTTCTCATTGTGTAGATTCTGGATTCTCCGCTGTAACGCTCGAATCCATGCGTTGCACAAGGAGTGGGCGTTCGCTTGGAGCAGATGGCTTCTGTGAGCAAAAACAAACAATTTTTATTTCAGAAAGACGATTCGGCGGTTAAGATAATTTGGCAGAGCACGTTGTTTTGTAGAATAAAGCTGTAGCAGAGAAAAAAATGAATACTTTGATAAAAGCCAAATTGAAATGAAAAACAATTAATTAATAAGGCGCCATTATTATTACAACGAAAGTATGAATGCGGAAAGCTAAGAATATAAGTCAAACTCTGATTTCGAAATCTGAAAGTGGATCGGTGGTGTCGGCCGTGTCACTGTGACTTGGGATCGGCGCTGTCCGCCGATCAACATCGGGCGGGGCGATTGGTAGTCCGCGGCGCGGCATCACCCACGTGGTCTGCCGCGACGCGCGGGTAATTTTATCTCTTTTTTTAAATTGAAAGCTTATCATATTCAGTTTTATATGCACCCCTAAAACGAAAATGTCCATCCCCGATATATAATCCCCCACCCCGAAATTATTTCGAAGTCATAGAATCCGAATCTGACCTCCATTTTGACCGTTTTTGAACTTTGCCTCGTCAAAAGTGGTTGAAATTTTGCAACAAAGTGTCTGATTTTTTCCCCTAATTTTTAGAAAAAATAAAATCCCTTTTGATTTTTTTCTGTTTTGCTCTGGTACTCTGATCATTTTAAAACAAGAATTCTGAGTTTCTCTCGTCGAGCTGAGTACACGAATCCGCAAAAATCTTGCGTCGTATAATTTTACACACCTTGATATTGATGTGATCAAGTCGACGAGCTTTATCGACGAAATGTCGTATTTTTTGCTTAGTCGACGAAATGTCGTATTTGGCGGATTCGTGATCAGCTGCTCAAAAAAAAAATCGTATTAGGTCTTTTTATTAAATTTTGGCCCAGAAGATTAAAATGATTTAATAAATGTTTAAACAAAGAACGCCGCCAAACTCGCGTACGCGGTTGCCAAGGCGCTGTGCGAGCTGCAGGGCTTCGGCGCTTTCTTCGACCAACGAATAGAAGTTTCGTTGCGCCTCAACTCGGTGAACGTTGGAGGCCCGTCAATTGGAATTGCCGTTGTCGTGGCAATCCTCTCGCTTGCGTCTGGTCGTGCCGTGAAGAGACAAACGGCATTTACGGGCATGGTGGACGCACAGGGCCGTGTGCTAGGCATTGGCGGTGTCCGGAAAAGGTAGCGCGGCAGTCCGGGCGGGAGTGCGGACAATCTGGCTGCCGCTGGAGAACAAGTCCGACTTCCAGAAGCTGAGTCGCCGGCCGGCCAAGGCTGAAGCCGGTGTACGTGTCCACCTGCGATGAGCTTTGGGAGGCCTTGGTGGAGGGCTGGCGGTTGGGAGACAAAAAACCGGGAATGGCATTTAATATAACTTTCTTTAGGAGAGAGGGAGCGCAGCCGTCATCTGTTGTCTAATAAACCTAACACACGGCCTTCTCCGTCTACCTGCGCCCAAGAGGGAGACAGAGGCACTTGAGCGGAAAATGGACAGTCAGTGGAATCGTATAACCATCGAATTCAAGGAAATGGACATCGGCGACGGGTACGGAATGAAAAGACTCAAAATTCCCCTCCAATTGTTAAGGCTTTTCTTTTTTCAGAATGGTTGACGCAAAGGTAGTCCAAGTGAGGCCAACGAGTGAATGGACGGACAGGGGACGAACGAATTTGCATAGAGGAAATTCACAGAAAAAAGTTTAATGATTATAATTAGGGACGGGTGCCGGATTTTTTCGGGTCCGGAATCCGGATTTTTGAGCCTTCCGAATCCAGAAAAATCCCACTGGTAAATTTTCTAGAATTGAAATTCCGGATCCGGAAATTTTATTTCGCCGGTCCCTAATTATAATTGTTAACTCCCCCCCCCCTTTGCTGTATGAATATTGGAATCTGCGTATTACTTATTGTATATTCTATCATGAAAATACAAATCTAACCCAAATATTTCGAGTTCGGTAGCTTCTTTCTGCCTTCCCAAATCCAACAAAAATAAAAGACGAATTTTCATTTTCAAAAGAAATCAACAATTGTAAATCCAGATACACACACACATATAGTATACTCCCCGAATAATTCGTTCATATTCTGAATGAAACAAAAATTGGGGCAGAAAAGGGAGCAAAAAAACTTCAAAAATTCTCCATCACTGTTCGTTCGGCCTTGGCCTCCTCATTCAATTCAACAGCCGTTGCCGTGCTGCTTCGGCGCACCTTTGCCCGCAAAAACGGCCACACATGGCAACTCCGACTCCAAACTCTCACTGTTGCTGCTGCTCCCGGCTTCGTCGCTTAAAAATTTTGCTTTTATAGTTTTATGGGATTGGTTCGAGGGTACTTTTCCGTCTTGGGGCCCTCCCTGCTGGATTCCCTATTTGCGCGAGTTCCTCTGGCGCCAAAATGTTAAAAATCAGTGGGCAGATCCATGAAGAGAAATATTAGCTCAAATTGTGGCATTTATGCCACCGAAATAATTTTGGGGCTTAGTTTTTGGCAATTCTACGCGCGCCCTTTGTTTTTAAAAATTCAAATTTGGGGCTGGGCCCCAAAACGGAAAAGTACCGGTTCGAGAACGAAGAGACTAAAAATTCGTAGTGTATTTCTATTTCATGTTTCAAACATTTGCGCTAATTTGTTCAAAAATGATGCGTGTTTACTCCCTGCCTCGAGTCGGAGTAGTTCGGCATGCCGGGAAGCACGCCGATCAATTTGCAATGCGATTGCAACTCCACGCGTTGTTTTGTCGATGGCGGCGTACAGTCGGAATCGGTCGGGGACAACGTCAACTTCTTGGACTTGTGGTCGGTGCTGCCGGACGATGACTGTTTCTGATTTGGGTCACTATCAGTTGAGAGCGGTCTAAAAACAAAAACAATTAAGAAACCGAAACATAAAATAGGAAGAATTTTGATCATTTAATTGCGTGTTCTTCACCTCTTACGGACGAACGACGCCACAAGTGCGGCCTGTTTGTTGATGGAACTGCCGCCCGAAGACGGCACCACAGCTTTTTGCGGCTTTTCCAACAACACCGGCGGAAGTTCAGCACCAGAACACTGGCCGTGCATCTGCTCGCGGGCCAACTGCAGCAGTTCCTGCTCCTCCTTGCGCTTGCGGATCTCCTGTTCCGTCTTGGCCCGGTCCACCTGGGTCAGAAAGTCCGACTCGGCTTCATCAATTCCACGAAATTGGTTCTCTGATTGGAAATTGATTCATTAATGGAAACTAATCGAGTCAGAGAGTTGCAAAAAAATATATAAAAAGTTTAAATGATGCTAAATGAATCCAACAAATCCCCAGAAAACAAATGAATGAATTTAAAAAAAATTTCGTTAGAAATTTTCGATAATTTTATAATCGAAGCCCAGACCATCTTCAGACTCAAAAATCTGAACTGAATGCATGTGTTTCGTCGTATTCCAACTGTTTTTTGTCCCGTTGCTCCTTCAAGCGTACATAAAGCGTTCGATTGTCCGCCGGCTCCGAACCCTCTCAAAACAAAGAATTTTCTTAAAATTAAAAAACAAAAAAAAACCGGGCTGGTCGCCTTCACTTTCACGCTTTTTTTTCAGTTCCTCTTCGCTCACAAAATTCATTTTGCACCCGATGGGCTAGTCTGTTTATATAATCTTAAAAAAAGATGCGATCAAACAATGTAAAGCAAGAAATTCGATCAAAGCGTGTAATTGAAATTAGAGATCGGCTGGATCTGGATTTATCCAGGCCGGGTAGGCCAGATTCGGGTATTTTTGGAAAACCCTTTTCCAGACTACTCGGATTTCTTGACCCGCGCCCGGTCCGAATCCGAGAAAGCTGAGAAAATCCAGGTAACCGGGCTCGCGGCTTTATCAAATCCCGTTCTCTTAATTAAAATATTCAAAAGATTTAAAATAGAAACATATTGCCAAACAATCGTGCCGAAATAAAATTATAGTTTTTAGTTTTTTTTAATTCTCCCGAAAAAATTGACGCCCGGACTTGAGCCCATTTTCCGCACCCTAATTGTTAGAACCCCTGAATTTTGAAAAATCCTGAATCAGGATTGTTTCGGAAATGATCAGGATCAGGATTTACCAGGATTAAAAATCCTGGTTTCCAGGATATCCTGATCCTGGTGCTTCGACGAAAATACCAGAGGATTCCTGATCAGGAGTCCTGCAAAATGCTGGTCTGGATCCAGATCCTGTCCAGGCTCTACTAAATGTTTCCAATCCATCCCCCAACCGAGCCAAAAAACCGATTTTGACATCGGAGGCCTGGAAAATTTTCGTTTAGCTTCGGATATTCCGAAATTTTCTGGTTCAGTCCCCGAGCACATTTTATACACCATAACACAAACTCTCTAAATTGCCTCCTTTCTTTTTTACAGGACGTTCTTGCCTGCCTAAAAATTACAAATGTCTTTCGAAGACGATCAGCCGGAAGTCTCGCGTATTTTTGAACAAAAGGTCGAGCGACGCTTCCAACGCGATTTTGGTCGCTTCATGCACCATACCGCCAATGATGGCGTAGGGCATGAGCGTCATCAGCAGCGGAGACAAAGTCGTCAACAACAACACGGAGGTTGGCATGCGTAGAGAATTTGTCATTTAAAACTTTTTTCAGAAATTTTATTTTATTTTTTTTTAGCAGACCAACAGACAGTCAAACTGATCGAGGCCAATGAGACAATTGCTCTTTTGCGCCGTCAGTTGGAAGTCCGCGATGAGGAGTTGGAACGGATGCGACGTGCGGAAACAGCGGCCAACGAACGCGTGTCGGACGCGCAACGGGAAGCAGTCCGATGGCAAGCGGAGGCGGAACGCGTGCAGCGACGCGCTTGCACCGGGGCACGAAGCGCGTTGTCCGAACACTCCGGGGGACGGGTTAAATTTTAATCATTTCAAAATTATATCGAATATACAAAAAGTCTAATTGTGAAGTGAATTTAGTCAAAAAAAATGATCAAAATGAAAGTTTTGGATTATTTTTTGACGAAACTTCTCTCATTTCGGTTTGAATTTAGAAGTGAAAAGAAATTAAGAGAAAAAAAAACTTTTCCAAAATTTGCTCAGAATTGTGATCAACACCCACATTTCTTTAATTGAATAATTGCATAAGTTTATAATTGTTTTAGCCCGCCGATAAACTTATATTGGATGACTACCGCCGTGCGCTGTCCAAATACTACACATGGTCAACATTTGCGCTGAAACAGCTTCAAACTATGAAACTGTTGTTGGAAGAGTGCGGGGGATGGACAGAGACAAATCGCTACAAAGTTAGCTTAAAGCAAAAAAAAAACTTTTCAATACGTTTTTTTCAGATTTACTTTTCCTATCGTGACATCAAACACGAGGAAATTGCGCATGGTACGCGTTGAAATGAATTTGTTTAATGTGTATTGAATTAATTTAATGTGTTGTTTCTGTTTAGAAAAAGTTGTCGACTTGGCGTCCGGCTCCATCATCGGCGCATATTTTGGTGCCATCGAAGAAGTGGAGAACATCAGTGCCACCGTGACACGGCCAAAATTTCAAAGTAATGTTTGGTGGTTATTCAGGAAATTGAGTGATTTGGGCCACGTTTTTTTCATAGATTTATCCCCGAAAAAAATCAAAAATTTTTTAAACCAAAAAAAAACGCCACACTCCCCCCCCCAAGGCGCTCAAACGCAAACGAACAACAACAACAACAGCGAGGCCAATTCATCGTCGGCTCAACTGCAGCCTTTCTCGCCGCTGAACAGCGCGTTCTCCATGGTGGCCGAGGAGGAGGAGGACGAAGGCAGCAACAACCGAAGCAGTGACGCCGTGCGCGTCGTCAACGGCGGCGGCGGCAGCAGAACGCCGGCGGCGATGACGGCACAAGAGCTGCGATTGATCGACTGCGAGCGGGACATTGAACGGCTGGAGATTGAGTGTTCAAACCAGCATGAACAGATCATCATATTGGGGTGAGCAAATTTGTTTTTTAATTTATTTATTTTTTGCTGCGCCTGGAACCGTCGAATGTTTATGAAAACAATTGTTTATGGATTGGAAATGGAAAAATAAGAATATTTAATTTTGTAAATTAATCATTTTTGTCAGAGAGCGTGCAAAACGTGTCGAACTGTTGGAGGAGCAAAAGGCCGACTTACAAATGCAAACGGACATTTTGCGAAGACAAAACGAGCAACTCATTGTGAGTTTTGATGTTGTTTGATTTGATTGGATTTTTCAAATAAATTTATGGAACTTTGTCCAAATTATGTACTGGTATAAAACCCTAAAATTTTGCAAAAAAAAACAAAAAATATTTAGCGTGATCACGAGGAGCTGAAGTGTGTGTTTGGTGGAGGTTCCATTTCGCGCAACGGCTTGGAAGAGTTGGTGCGAAGTGCTGGACAACTGCGACAAAAGTTTGTGATGTTCTGCTGTTTTTTTAACTTACGTTACCAAACGTTTTTTTTAAAATTATGTTCTAAACTCGTATTTTAGAAACAAAGAGTTGGAGACGAAACTGCAACAGCTGGAATTGCAACAGAGGCCCGAGGCGCCCACCGTTGGCGAGTCACGACGAATTGCACAACTGCTCAAGCACAAATACGAAGCGGAACTTGGCGAATTGCGCACCAAATTGCAGAAATATGTATGTGTAATGCTGCTTATATAAATATTTTCAATTTGATTGTGATGAACGTATTAACTAATAAAAATAGCTTTAAAACCATTTTTTTAATATGCCAGGAGCCATTGCATGCGTCGAACACGACGCGCATTTTGCGCTTCGCCACCGCCAACCCGTTGGACGAAGCGCGGGACGAATTGGTCATTCGCGAGGTGGCGGCTGCCGCTGTTGCCGCCGCTTCCGCTGCCAATCCTCTGAAGCGGCGCAAATTGGTCAGTGTTTTTTGTTTTTGTTTGTTGGTGAAGAAAGTGTAAAATGTCAATTTTGAATAACAAATAAATTATTTTAGCTTTTATTATGCACAACAACAATACCAACAAATTTGTCGTAAAATTACATATTGTTCAGGACAATTCGGATGGCGACGCTGGAATTGGCGATGGCATAAGCCGAAAGCGGTTTGATCGGGATGATGGTGATGGAACACTGAAGACGGGTGATGGCGACGAGTTCACGGAGGACGATGATGATGATCAACAACAACTGGCGGAGGCGGATTTGGAGGAGGACAGTGGCCATGTGCACAATTTGCGCGTCCAACTCCGTGCACTCAAACATCGACTGCGTCAGACAGAAAAGGGTGGGCCAAGTTTAAAAAATTAATTAGAAAATTTATATAGTAAAGCAAAAAAGTGTTGTTTCGGTCTGGGCAGTTGAACGGCAGTGTCATTCTCATACTGTCAAAAATTGGTTGAATGTAGGAAAAATAAAATGACTTGTCCTCGTAGTCCCAGGTAGTATAGTGGTTAGTATCCGCGCCTGTCACGTGCGAGACCCGGGTTCGATTCCCGGCCTGGGAGGAAACATTTTTTGCCTTTTTTTCATTTATCCCTCCACAATGAATTGCGTTGCTTTTATTTTTCTCTAATTTTTATAATTAAACTATTTATTCGTATTTCGTTTTTGTTTTTTAATTTTTCTACAATTTTTTTCTGAAAAATCAGGTAGTGCTGAAGTGTTGCGTGAGTTTCGCGAGACCGTCACTTTGTTGAGCGGTTACGACGTGCGCATTGGGGAGGAGGGCTTTTGTGAGGTGGAGAATGTGCATTCCAAGAATTGTGTGTTCCTTTTTCAGGTGAATTTTTTTACAAAAAAAAAGTATTTAAAAATTTTTTTGTTCCACAGAAACATGACCAGACGGTTGACCTGTTGGACAACGAGTGTGCCCAGCGTTGGAAGGACATGATTGCGAATTACTTGGTACTTCCTAAATATTTTTTTGTGGGGCTCAGCGCCGTAAGGTTCAGGTCTGATCCGATTCTGTGACTGATTTCAAACCCTGAATTTTTGATCTTTTGTTAATTTATATACCAGTCAGTGGATTTGAATTCAAAAATGGGTCGAAAATGTTATAAGCAACTCCCCGATGTAACCTTAAAATTTATTTGTTTTTAATGGGTGGCACTTAAAATACCCGAAATCTTCAAATAAAAGCAACAATTTTTTGCTAAATTTCAGGCCCAATACAACTCGGTGCCGGCCTTTCTGTCGGCAGTGACCATTTCGTTGGTGGAAACGCCCGAAGAATTTGTGAGCAGCTCCCAGCAATCTCAGCAGTCCATCTCGTCTGACACGCAGCACCAATTTTGAGGGAGAAGCAAGCATTGATCACCTTAAGACGTACAAAAAAATATGCTTCTTTGTTTTTGATCAAAATTAAATTTGTTTGAGTCTTAATTTGGTTTTCATCATTTAATTTATTTTTCGCTTTATGTCTATTACCGTCAGCGTACTTTTGATTGGATGTTTTGATCAATCTGCTGTCCGATTACTTTGATCACCCTTTCAATATGAATAAATCTCTGGCGTTTTGGACGGGCACAAAGTTGTTGTTTTTTGTTGTCATTTTATTTCAATTAAAAATGCCGGAATTTAAAAAGTTTTTTTTTGTTTTGTTTATACATGTAACAACAATTTTAGTTTCTGCTTTCACCCTGCCCAATTTTTGATTGACATGTTCCGGGGTTTCTTTCGCCGAGTGTCGTCCACCAGCTGGTCGACGTATGCATTCGTTTGGTCACTGGTCACATTCAACGGTTGTGGCATGACCATTATTATGTATTACGTGGCCCAACAGAAGCTGATGAGTGCCGACCATTACAAAAAGGCTTTGGTGGGTGCTGAAAATTGTTTGAAAGAATTGTATTAATTTTTTTTTTTTTTTGTTAGCCATTAATTCCCCCCGGGGGCACAAGGCCTGAATTTTGAATGTTCTCTTAATTTTTGACAGTTTTTTTTTTGGAATTTTAGGCTCTTCTGGATGAACATGTGGATGCTAAACAAATGCTTGGCGAACCGGTCCGGGTCGGGAAAATAAATATGTTCGACAAACGACGGAATCACATCCGCAAAACGGAATCCAGAGTCGGTGAATTTAAAATAAAAAATTGGTGGAATTTGAATTTAAAATAAAAAAATAGGTTGGAATTTTTTTTTTAATTCAGCAAAAAATGTTTCCTCCCAGGCCGGGAATCGAACCCGGGTCTCGCACGTGACAGGCGCGGATACTAACCACTATACTACCTGGGATCACATCTCAAACGCATTTAATTTCCCTCACTTTCGGCCATATTTTTGGTAATATTGGAAAGTTTATGGAACCCCTAAGATTAATTTTTTTGAATTGGGTTTCAAAAAAATGTTATTATCTAAAGCATTATTGGTCAATGCATGGAAAACGGCCTTGTGTTTCACAAAGAAAAAAATACAACAAAATTGGAGAAGTTCAATTTTTTAAATGCTTTTCTTCAATATGAGTAGCGCAATTTTACTGCTCAATTTCTGTAGCTTTTTATACTGCTATGAGTCGAAATCGGAAACATTTTTGGGGTTTTAACCCGGGTTTAACGTGGAGTAAGCTGTGCGTATTTTTTTATTTTATGAATTTTTCAGTTTTTTTTTGGACATTTTCGACGAATGTATTGACTAAAACAACTTAATTTCGTATAAAAAATGAAAGAGTTGATGTACACCAGGGCGCGGTTTAAAGTTGCTTATATGTGTTTAAGCTAAATAAAGAACAATATTGAAATTTGATAAAAAACTTCTTTTTATTATGAACATATTTTGCAACAAAAAAAAATGGCAAAAAATGATTCCTCCCAGGCCGGGAATCGAACCCGGGTCTCGCACGTGACAGGCGCGGATACTAACCACTATACTACCTGGGACATGATTGGTTCTTTACAAAAGAAGTCCACGTTTTTTGTGAAATTGGTGAAATGAACAGTTTATACAATGCGAGGATGGCTGAAAACCACACATTGATTTGTGGTGTCCAAATAATTGGGCGCCGGAAAATATCGGAAATTGGGCGCCGTAATTTAATCTGAAAATTGGTCGCCGATGCGAAAATTGGGAATTTTTTTTAATTACTTTTTTTTTGAGTGAGCCGGTATAAGCTTTATCATGTCTCCCACCAGTTCAACGTAGTCCACCCTGAACCGGAATCCAATGTTGCCAAATTTTAATAAAATGAAAAATTAAAAAAAATAAAAATTTTGGCGCCCAATTTTCGATTGATTTTACGGCGCCCAATTTTCGTTTAATTTTATGGCGCCCAATTTTCCGATATATTATCGCCCAATTTTCTGTTATTAGTAGAGCCCGGTAAAAAAAAATTTCCGGGAACGGGAACGGGGTTTTCAAAAAGAACGGGACGGGAATCTCGAACGGGAATCCCGTCTTTTTCCCGTTCCCGTAGAAATCCCGTTCAATTTTTAACGGGAATCCCGCGGGAACGGGAAAAATTTAGAAAATTTTTAAACTAAGAATTTTTCGAAATTTTTTGGCGGGCACTTTTCGATAAATTTCTGATATACAATTGGAGGGTCCGACAACGCCGATAGGCGCCGTCGGAAAATTTTTAAAACATTTTTGTTAAGAAAATTGCTCAAAATTTTCTAATTTTTTCCGATTTGCGAATTTTTCAAAATTCAAATTTTTTGAGAATTTCATTTCTCGAGGTGGAGGAGGGGAGGGGTCGGCGGTGCCGATAGGCGCCGCCGAGAAAATTTTGCATTTTTTGCTCAATTTGATAAGAGATTTGCTACCAAAATCTTAAAAAAACGGTAGTTTTTTTAAGCTTTTGAAATCTTAATTGATTCAGAAAATCAGAAACCAACAGAATATGGCACATTTTGGGTGGGTTTGGCGGTGCCGATAGGCGCCGCCGTTAAAAAAAATTTGAAATTTAATCATTTTTGTGATGAAAATTGGTCCAAAATTGTTAAATTTTTGAAAACATTTCGCCAAGAAAAATAAACGGGAACGGGAAAAAGACTGAAATAAAATTTCCGGGAACGGGAACGGGGTTTTCAAAAAGTACGGGACGGGAATCCCGTCTTTTTCCCGTTCCCGTAAAAAATCCCGCTGGGCAAAAAAGACGGGAACGGGACCGGGATTCCCGTACTTTTTCCGCGGGAATCCCGTTCCCGCCGGGCTCTAGTTATTAGGGCAATTTTCCGGCGCTTTATTATCCTCGATTCTTGATTTTGTGGCGTAGCATTTGAATTAAACAAAACAAATATATTTCATTATTTATCAAAATGTGGACTTCATTTGGGAAATGTGCAGTGTGTCCCAGGTAGTATAGTGGTTAGTATCCGCGCCTGTCACGTGCGAGACCCGGGTTCGATTCCCGGCCTGGGAGGAAACATTTTTTTGCTTTTTTTTTATTTCAATACTTAAAACAAAAACTAACTTTTGTTTTTCAATATTCGTAAATTTTTTTTAAATTTATGTTTACTTATTTACATTTTCAGTTCCACATTCCGGTGTGCGGCACTCATTTGTCCGGTTTCGTGGACGTATTTGCGAACAGAAAAGAGATAAAGGTGGGGTTTTATTTATTATTTTTTAATCTGAATATCAATCACTAAGAAACAGACACATTTTAAAAGGGCACAAAATGAATGAGAAGCTTTCCTTCTTTAAGTTTGGATTTGGTTAAAATAATAAATTTATTATAAATTGTTTCTATGTTTGCGATATTGGAAATTGGGGTTAGCTAAATGAGTGGCGATTGTTGCTCATTTTCGTCTAAGCAATTATTAATCGCGCACACATCGATCAATCGGCTAATTGATTAACGCGCATAAAGACCCTGATCACCGCCGATTTTTTGATGAAACTCCGATAACAAATTTGATAGATTGGGCTTGCTAATAATCACTTATTTCCTCGAAATATATATTTGGTCTAAGTGTGTGGGGTGGATACAGTTCAATCAGATCACTCTGATCGGACCAAATCGCTTAGCAATTTTCTCCCGCGTTAAGGACGCCTTCACAATGCAGCGTTTGGAGTTGGAGTTGGACGACGGAGAGCGATTTTTGATGTTCGACCGATTGGCGGCCGCTGAACAGGACGAAAAAATGGCGGCGGAAAGGGCAAAGCAAACGCCGACAAAGAGACCGCGCGGACGATGAAAAGTCGCCAAATTTTGCCATTTCATTTCGCCAATTAAATAGGATCGATTTCATTTGTATTGGGAGAGATGAACGGAGAAGATCAATCGATCGATGTCGGCAAAAATTCAAATTTGTGATAGAAAATTAGTGTTAAAATATTCTTTTTTGATCAATCGCCCCCTCAAAGGGTTGTGGTCTTATTTCCGGTCAATTTCAACAACAAAAAAATCCGATTTTTGATCGATCCCCTCCTTTCCTTTCGCCGCCATTTATGCCTTCGATATGTATTATCCCCGCAGCTGTCTCTTATACACATCTAGATGTGTATAAGAGACAGATTTTAAGAGGGACACATAACGGTACAAGGAATGGGGATGGCACAAAAATATGGCACTTTGACAGGGAACAAAAAGATGTTTGGAAGAAAGTGAGGCTGGATGGCACATAATGAATGAATGAAATGGTCTCTTTTTAATGAGTTTTAAACCGTGTACAGAGGAGCAGTTGTGTTGTGTGTGTACAGATAAATGCTCCGACGTGTCGAGCCCGGCAAAAAACAATAATTTGGCGTTCCAAAAATTCGCATAATATTTATTTCTGTGTTTGGCGATGATCGATTGGTGTTCGGCTGTCACTAACAAATAACATTCATTTTCAGCAAAAGGTGTGCCTCCAATATCATCGCATCGCGGCGTCAAATTGAGCCCAATAATTTGTCGACCAACGACCAATCGCGCCCGCCCCGTCAAAAGGGCCATCGATTTTTGCACACGCCCCCCAGCAAGTACAGACAGACGCGTGACAAACATTGCCTGACGATCTGATCAACTCGTCGTGTCCACTGGACAACAAGAAGAAGAAGTAAAAAGAGTGATTTGATCGGTTAGACACACTGACTGCTGGCTGATTTGGTGGCAAAAAGCGCTCTGTGATCATTGATCACCCTCTAAAAGTGGACAAAACTTTATGAAATTCTTTCATTTTAAGTCAGAGGCTTTTCACAAGTTACGGTCAACAAAAATCAGATCAATGTATCGGTTCAAAAAAAGCTGACAATTTTGTTCTGAAAATGGGAAGAATTGTTGCAAAATCCCGGGACAAAACCAAAAGAGCCCGTACACTGCTTCTTCTTCTTTCAGCAAATTGGTCGTCCCCGTCGGCGTTGTTCTTCTGCTGCTCCTTCTGTTTTCGTTGGTTGGAGGAGGAGGAGAGGAGGAGGAGCAGCGGCGACGAACGCGTGACGAAGCGAGAGGGGGCGGAGTCAACAGCAGCAGCGACGGCGGTGGCCGTGCTGGGGGGGACAGAGAGGCGCATCAGCACCAACAACAGCAGCAGCATCAGCGGCGGTCCAATCAATCGACGCGGGAGGTGAAGGAGTCAGCAGAGAGTGGGCACGACGAGGAGGGCGAGACGACGCGCGCGTTGGATTTGATGCGTTTGTGGTGGTCGGCCATTCTCCCCAACCACAACGAGCACGACGACAAGGCGGCGGAGGAGGACAACAACAACTACCACAACTTCGACGACCACCAGTTGAAGCAGGAATTGAACGACGACGGCCCGTTGTTGACAGCCGCCACAAAACTGCACTGGTTGCTGTTGAACATCTCCAAAACGACGACCATGGGCTGGCCCGAATGGGTGCAGCCGTACATTGGTTCGAAGCTTTTCAGCATTTTTTTAAATTGCTAATATTTGTACAAAGAAATCTTTGGGGGGTCCATTCTAAAAATATGGATTTTTTTATTCGATTTTGACATTTGTTTTCCCCCCCTGATTTTGTTTGTGTTGAAAAAAAAATCAATTGAGCGGCGTACATCAAAAGGGCACATAAATAAGCCGTTGAGAAATTTGAAACCAATTTTTTTCTGTCCGGGAAATAAAAACGGAGAAGCTTAAAGGACAAAAAAAAATAAATTAAGATTCTCCAAAATTTGCTGCTCAAATTGAAACATTTATTTAAAATGTTTTCAACAGATTCCTTTGTGCTTTGGGTGAATGGACTGCTCGAGTACTGGCATCTTGGTTACCTGGAAGTTTGTTTTTTCTACATTTTTCTACAAAAAAAAAATTTGTTTTTTTGTTTTTAAATGTGTCCCCTCGTTCATTTTCAGTACATTGTTTGGTTGCTGCTGCCAATTTTCATCGTTTTCGTTTTGCCCATCGTTTTCCTCTTCTTCAGCTATGGCTGCGTGATTTTCCTACGCATTTACAAGCATCGGAATCGCATCCGCGAGGCGGTGCGTCGTCCAATCAAAAAATTTTTTTTAAAAATAAATCAATAGAATTTTTGAACATAAAAAATTCCGTCGGTTCAAAAAATAATAATTTTTTGTTTCCTGACCCTCTTGAATGGGATTAGGTCCGGCTCCAGATTGTTTGAACATCCTCAACGGCCTGAAAATTAAATCAAAATTTTTATTTTTTGGATTTTGGTATGGCTTTTTTAAAATCTTCTGTTATAATTTTTTCAACTTTTTTCAGATTTTTAATCATTTTTTTGTACAATTTTCATCAAAAATGAATTATCAACACGGGTCGGCGGTGACA
>MEIZ01000021.1:492084-520347 GCA_001723225.1 Globodera ellingtonae | reverse complement strand
GAGATTGATCAATCGATCAATAATGCGCAGGTCGACGCGCTCATCCAACGGCACCAACATTTGCCGGGCGGCATTTGTCGTGCCATGTTCCAACGCTGTCTCTTATACACATCTAGATGTGTATAAGAGACAGGCATTTTTTTAATGCAAAAATGTTTTTGTTCCAAAAACGAACTTCCGTTGTGACATCATTTGAAGTTTAAACCATCGCAATTTGAATTTTTGAAAAATAGAAAGACAAAAAAAAAATTTTTTCAAAATTCATATAAAATTTTTCGAATTTTCAGTACGCCTCCAGCGTTTGGGACGGTGCCAGGGCAAGCATTGCCAGCTTTTGGGAAGGCGTTGGTTACCTATGGCACGGTAAAAATAGAAATTTTTGTCCAAAAAAGCAATACAAAATTGTTTTTGAGGCTACGAACTCCACGGGTTGGAGAACATTCCCGACGAGGGGCCCGCCATGATCGTTGCCTACCACGGGCCTACGCCCATCGATCTCTATTATGTGGTGGGTGATTAATTAATTAATTTTAAATTTTGTTCTACGGAATGCCAAAAAAAAAACTCCCAACAAAATTTCAGATTGCCAAAGGCATTCTGTACAAGAAGCGGACCATTCATTGTGTGGCGGACAAATTTGTGTTCAAAATTCCGGGTGCGTGTTTAAAAACTTCACTTTTTTTTTCACATATTTTTTTTTGTCTTAAATGCGCGCGGTTGGTTTGAGATGCATGCCCAGCGGGGGAAATTTCGAATTATAAAAAAATCACTTTTTTCAAAATCCAAAAAAAAAATTCTCCTAAAGTTGGTGTCTTACTCGGACAGAAAGCTCTCCTAAAATCGATTTTTTTTTTTTGCTCAACCAAAATTTATGATAAAATTTTATTTAGTAATGTAACTGCAAATCGCGAAATTGATTTTTTGTTATACTTCAACAAATTTTATTGGATTTAATTTTTGTTATGCCTAAAAACGGCAGGCAGCCTTAATCATTGATGCTTAATGTTTTGCTGCTCCAGGCTGGAGCATGATATGCAAGGTGTTCTGCATGACGCCCGGCACTGTGGAGGACTGTGTGGCCACGCTTAGCCAAGGCCATGTGCTGATCATTGCCCCGGGCGGTGTGCGCGAAGCGCTGTTCTCCAACCCGGTCACCTACGAGCTGATGTGGGGCCGTCGGCTTGGCTTTGCCAAAGTGGCGCTCAACTCCGGCGCGGTCAGTCAGCACAAATTTGGTGGCATGTGCCGTAATTTTGAGTTTCAAATTTTTTTGGCGTTCCGTCATTTATAAGGGACAATTTTGTCCACTTTCTGTAGCCGGTCATTCCGATGTTCACCGAAAATTGTCGCGAGGCGTTCCGCACACCGCGCTGGTGCCGTCGACTGACACGGCCCATCTACGAGCGCACACGGCTGCCGGTGTGTCCCATCTACGGCGGATTCCCCGTCAAAATGATCACCCATCTTGGCACGCCGTTGACTTTTGTCGATGATGTTTTTGATCAGCCACTGTCAGCCGAGCAGATCAAACGGACTGTGCGCGATGCGGTAAAAATCATCCACCAATCACACAGAGATTGATCAATCGATCAATAATGCGCAGGTCGACGCGCTCATCCAACGGCACCAACATTTGCCGGGCGGCATTTGTCGTGCCATGTTCCAACGAATACGTGCCAAGCGTGCAAAGCCGGAGCCGGACGATGCCGTCGAGGCACGGAAGCAGTGGCGAAAGCGGCACAGGCGGCGATGCAGCAACGATCAACAGCAGCAGCAACAGAACGTGACCGTTGCCGACGTGTCGCGCATTGTTGTCGGCGAACTGAGTCCGTGCCACGACGAGTTGGTGGAGGTGCCGTTGTTGCTGAACCATCAACAGGGCAAAGACGTCGTCGGTCGGCATCATCAACAACGATTGGGGACCGTGGACGGAGAGGATTTGGATCAAGAATGATCGGTAACCGATTGGGTGAATTGAGCAGGAAGCATTGACCGACCGTATTTATGCTTATCGAATGGTTTTCTGATCGATCCCCCTCAAAATTGTTTGGCCTTCTTTTTGTAAATTATTATTATTGTTTTAAATCTCTCTCTTTTTTCAAACAAAAACAACAAATTTCGTCACCGACCGACCCGATTTATAAAATATTTAAATTGAATTATAATATAATTTGGGTCTAAATGGAGAGGAGAACCGACTAAATGTCCAAAACCGTCGAACAATTTGGAAGCTTGAAATATGGACGTAAAATAAAAACGCATAAAATTTTAAAAAATTTGTGAATTTTTTTGGCGTTCTGTCAGGAAGAAAAATCGTGCGCAGTGGTTCGGGGGCAACCCTAACAAATAAGAGAAACTGGAAAAAAATGAACCGCGTTTTTTAGCCCAAAAAGCCATCAAAAAAAAACTCACACCGCTACAAGTTTATTTCCATGAAAGAATATACAATGAATATGTACATAATGCACGCACAGATGCCAATATTAATACAGCAAGTGAGGGGGAACAACAATTAATCGTTAATCATTAATTAATCTTTTTTCTGTTTGAATTTCCTCCATTAAATTTTGTTCGTCCTCTGTCTGTCCATTCACTCGCTGGGCTCACTTGGACCGGCCTTTGCGTCAACCAAACTGAAAAAATAAGGAAAATTTGATCAATTGGAGGGGAATTTTGTGACAATTCATTCACTTACCCGCCGCCGATGCGCTTGTCTTCGAAGTCAATGGCGATGCGATTCCATTGACGGCGCCCTTCCCACTCAGTTGCTTCCTTCTCCCAATTAGTCCATTTGGCCTCTTCCCGCACAATTGGACAACGCACCACCAGCCAATTGTACTTATATTTGTTAAGGCACCGAAATGTCAATCGCTCCCCCGTCCAATTGTTCGTCAGCTCAAATGGTCTGGTGCCAGAATATGAATGCAGACGAATGATGAAATTGACCGGCTCCGAAGCATTGACGAATGCCTAAAACGAAGGGAATAATTCACCCTCAAACTGATTCTAAAATGAGAAATTACCCTTTTGAGTTCTTCCATTCCTCCCCATGGGTAATCACAATGAAGTATTTTCGGAAGTCCATCCCCACGGGGGGTGAGCATCCATTTGGTCACGGCTTGTTCAGAAGAAGCATCCGGGTTGTCTTCGGCCGGGAGCACGGGGAAACGTCCATAGGAAAAGAGCGATCGGAGATTTGGGCAATTGCGAAGAATGGCCGGAGAGAATTGTCGCAAACGGTCCAATTGAGAGGCGTAGCTCAAAAAAAGGCCGCAAATGTTGTCATTGACCAAAGGCCAAATCTGTTGCCGAATAATTTCCCAGCTGCGGCTTTGGTTCTCGAAGGTATGAATTGCAACATTTGTCCCGGCAGAGTTGAAAAGGCGGCGAATGCGTTGAAGAAATTCGATGACTGTTTGGTCGACATAACTGAAAGTTCAAAAAATTTTAAAATAATTAAAATGAAAACGACCTTATCCAAATGAATTCGAAGCCGATCAATTTGCCTGGCATCGGTCCTTGAGGAATTGGCAGCCGTTTACCAGAGCTTTTGACAATTTGTGCGCCATTCCCTCTGATTGCGCGACGAATTTCCATCGAATCCAACGACCATTTCCTCGTCTTGAAGTGCTCGTCCACCAAAGCGTCGAATCGATCACTGATCAACGCCATTCTCTGTCCGAGCTCAAAGGGGCTAACGATCGCAAAGACTTCGAGCCAAACATCGGCACAAATCCAACTGAAATTTGGCAATTTATGCCATTTGATTTGATTCATTCGGAAACAAACTCACATTTCCTTCATTTGCTGTTGCTGCTCCGATTTGCTTGTGTTGTCCGACATTTTGTAGAAAATCCAAATTAGGTTAGGGGTCCGATGACAAGGACTAAAAGCAATTCGATTTACTCGGAGGGTCCTGGGATGAATTGCACCCCGGGGGATAGGGAATATCTTCGGGGTTGAGGAGTCCAAATATGACCCCCATTTTGACCAATTCCGAATACGGCATTTGTCTTCATATTCAAAAATGAATGGAGAAATGGAAAATGTTTTGGCAGCTTTTATATGCTGCTGCTGGTGATGAGGCTTTAGCCATTTCTTTGACATTTGTACACAACGAAAAGATGAGAGAACATTCAGCCAATGGCACTTTTGCATTCATTTGGTGAATGTGCTGGGGAAAATGCCGTCCGACGACCCAGAAAATGGCGGGCGATTATTGGTGGAAGAGAATGAATGGGTGGAAGGAGTACCAGGACGGTCGATGTTCATCTCCCACACAATCTCAAACAAACAGAGTCCAAAAGCAGCAAGCATTTTTTGTCTGACATATTCAAATAGTATACATTTAATCCTCAATAAATGACATTTTGTTGAAATTCAAATTATTTTTGCAAAAATGATAAACATTGGCGAAATGCATTGCATTTGAAATTCCAAAAAATAAAAATTTTTCTTTTTTTTCTTTCCAAAATTTTGTATATAAATGGCACATTTGGTCACACCGATCACTTACCATTTATTCGCTTTTCTATTCTCTATTCACTTCACAAATGGTTCTCTGAAAATCGGTCTGATCTCGTCACGTCTGGTTGTTCGCATTGCAGACACTGCCTGTATTGCTTGATTATTGAGCACATTTTGTAGAACAAGATGAATTGACACTTCGGTGATCAGCGAAATGCTGTGCTAACTGATCAGACAGATTGTGTTGGTTATGTTTGAATGATTCGATCAAATTTACGACCAAGACAGATCAGTCAGTGTGTGTGGACCATTAGAGTGGATCGCTCTGTGCTTCCTGACTCCGGCGGGGTCAGTCAACCCAAAATTTGGTGGCACTTTTTTGTGCCGTAATTTTGAGATTCAAATTTGGTAAAAATTGAGTTTACGTAAGTCGCTCAAAATTCGACAAATCATATACCATTCGACTCCACTCTAAGCCTAACGCACGAATCTGCAAAAATTTTTCCGCGGAAACCACTTTGAAGCAAGTTATGAGCCCGGGACTGAAGTGTCTTTTTGACTGGGGACTCAGTTGTCCATTGATTAAAAAATGGGCAAAACACTTATAATAGGCTGTTAAAGTTACGAGTCGAACTGCTGAATGGTACCTAATGGGCGCATGGGGAAGTCCAAAGGTGTGTGTGTGAAAAGCTATTTTCATCAACGGCTAAGTTAATCTGTTAATATTAGGCACGCGCTTCGCGCGTGCCTAATATTAATAGTTTATCTTAGCCGTTTTGATGAAAATAGCTTTTCACATACACACCTTTGGACTACCCCTTAATTGGCCACCCTCCGTCGGGGTCGCGTTAGGCTTAGGTTCGGGGGCGCGTTAGGCCTAGGCTTTAGGCTTAGCCTTCTCCGTCGGGGGTGCGTGCACAGTTGGCTTTTGTTTACATGTAAAAACATATAAATTACGTATGTGGAATGCGTTTTTATATAAATCTTGTCGTTAATATATTTTTCGGGCGTGGGACAACTGAGTCCCCAGTCAAAAAGACACTTCAGTCCCGGGCTCATAACTTGCTTCAAAGTGGTTTCCGCGGAAAAATTTTTGCAGATTCGTGCGTTAGGCTTAGAGTGGAGTCGAATGGTATATGATTTGTCGAATTTTGTGCGACTTACGTAAACTCAATTTTAGCCTCAAATTTTTGGCGTTCCGTCATTTATAAGGAACAATTTGTGTAGCCGGTCATTCCGATGTTCACCGAAAATTGTCGCGAGGCGTTCCGCACACCGCGCTGGGCTCGTCGACTGACACGGCCCATCTACGAGCGCACACGGCTGCCCGTGTGTCCCATCTACGGCGGATTCCCCGTCAAAATGATCACCCATCTTGGCACGCCGTTGACTTTTGTCGATGATGTTTTTGATCAGCCACTGTCAGCCGAGCAGATCAAACGGACTGTGCGCGATGCGGTAAATCAAATCACCCACCAATCACAGAGATTGATGATATCAGAACACACAAACATTTTGCTGAGATCGATCTCAGATTGATTATTCAGTGAATTTGCGGCGATCTGATCTATCGTCAGTGATCGACCGATTTCGAACCCCGAATCGGAACACAAACTGATCAGTCAATGATAGTAGTTAATAGCCAGGGCTGGCTATTAACTACTAATGATCACATTTCCGGCATAATAGCTCAAATGCCATCGACAATGTGTGATGGAATAAAATGGTAAATAACGTTTTTCTCAATGAACGCGTAAATTCTCAAAAGAGGCACAGGCAAAAAAGGGACACGTAAATCATACAATACAAAAAAGCAGAAAGTAAAAAGGAAATTGAAGCTTTCATGATTGCCTTAATAATTAGAATTTTGATCAGAGTCCAGTTCATTCATTCATTCATTGTCCAATCAGTCAGTCCTCCAAGTCCGTCTCGAGAATGGGCCGACAGCGCTCGTGCTTGAAAAAGGCATGAGCTTCGCGCAACAAAAATGCGCCAAACTCGGCAATTTGCGTGCGTGACCATCGCGCCGCGAGGCCGGGAAAGGAACCGCGTACAATGTTGGTCAAATTGTCAACACCTTGAAAGTGCCATGAATTTGATTAAGCTAATATTTCGTAAAATGGAAATGTGCCGGCATTTACCAACCGATGGCATCGATCATGGCGCTTTCGCGCACGTGCGCCTCGGCCGAATGAATGTTGCAGAACAGCTGCTGAGAGATTACTCCCTCGCCACGGTCCCACAGCGTCAGAATGCGTTTCAACTTCTCCGATTGCTAAACAACACAAACCAAATATTTCAAAAAAAATGAAGAAAAAGCACTAAAAAACAACACCTCCGATGGCTTCGCTGTAGCAAAGTCACGGCATTTGCTTGCCTGGACCAAATGCTGAAGCGGGCGCGAACGTTTGCCCTTGCCCACATAGAAAACGGCGGACAAAAAGCGACGCAACGACGGCACGACTTCACTGGAGGGGCTCGCCGCCGCCGACGAGCGCAAAACGGACGGATCGATCAGCAAATAGCAGAAGAAGGCCACCTGTTGATCAGTGCATTAATTTATTAATTTTAACACCCCCCCCCCCTCTCCACCAAACCTCTTTTTTGGTCGGCTGTGAGTGTGCGTATTCGTCCCGAATTTGCGTTTCCTCCTTCCGACCAATGCGTTCACTCTCTGCCACAGTGCACCCCTCCTCTTCGGCGATTAGCATTCGTTGAAGCGCTTGGCTATAATCTGCAAAAAAAGAAAAACATCCGTCTATATTATTTATTTGTGGACAAAGTCCTTCAGAAAAGCTCAGAGAATTCCGTAACTCGACCCATTTTTTGCCCATCCCCCAACACATACGGTTTATTGCGTTCGGGTCCCGTTGTTGTTGCTGATGCTGCCTTGTCTCCAACCGTGCCAACTTTGCCTCATAGCGCCAGTACGGGTAGCAGATCCTGAAAATAATAATAAAAATTTTAACAATTGGAGGGGAAATTCCGAAACTATTCATTCCCCCTTACCCGATGTCCCTGTCGTTGAAGTTAATGGAGATGCAATTCCATTGACGGCACCAGTCCAGCTCAATTGTCTCCTTCTCCCACACGGTCCATTTGGCCTCTTCCCGCACAATTGGACAACGCACCAACAGGCAAATGCCTCCCTCAATGTGACGAAATGTCAATCGCTCCCCCGTCAAAGTGTTCTTCAGCTCAAATGGCTCGACGTCATCCTCCTCCTCATCAAATCCAAAGTTGATGATGAAATTGACCGGCTCCGAAGCATTGACAAATGACTAAAAAGAAGGGATTAATTACTTCTCAAACTGACTCGAAGAATGAGAACTTACCCTTTTGAGTCCATCCATTCCTGCCCAATAAAAGTCACAATGAAGTATTTTCGGAAGTCCATCCCCACGGGGGGTGAGCAACCATTTGGCCATGGCTTGTTCAGAAGAAGCATCGGCGTTGTCATCGGCCGGGAACTCAAGGCGAAGTTCATAGGAATCGATCAATCGGAGATTTGGGCAATTGCGAAGAATGGCCGGAGAGAATTGTCGCAAACGGTCCAATTGCTCGGAGTACGAAAGAAGGCGGCAAATGTTGTCATTGACCAAAGGCCAAATCTTTTGCCGAATAATTTCCCAGCTGCGGCTTTGGACGTCGGCGGTTATGATGTAAACATTGGTCCCGGCAGAGTCGAAAAGGCGGCGAATGCGTTGAAGGAATTCGATGACGGTTTGGTCGATGTAACTAAAAATCATTTTAAAATAAACTTTTTAAAAGGAAAACGACCTTATCAAAATGTATTCGAAGCCGATCACTTTGTCTGGAATCGGTCCTCGGGGAATTGGCAGTCGTTCACGAGAGCGTTCGTTGATAATTTGTGCGCCACTTCCGTCCGTTGCACGACGAATTTCCAGCGAACCCAACGACCATTCCCTCTTCTCAAAATGGGCGTCCACCAAAGCGTCAAATCGATCACTGATCAGCGCCATTAAATGTCCGAGCTCAAAGGGGCTAAGGAAGGCGAAGACTCCGAACAAAACGTCGGCACAAATCCAACTGAAATTTGGCAATTTATGCCTTTTGATTTGATTCATTCGGAAACAAACTTACATTTTCTCCATTTGCTGTTGCTGCTGCTCTTCGCTTGTGTTGTCCGACATTTTGTAGAAAATCCAAATTATTTTTAGAGTTCAGAAAAAGAAATTGACTAAAAACAATTTGATTAGAGACGAGTTTTTGGTCTATCGTTGACTTTACGCGTCCCAAAAGATTTTCAGGTGTGGGGTTCCATGTAACATTGCTTTAAAGCTTGTTAATTGAGTAGTTTTGGGCACTTTTTGATCAATTTTTTGTCACAAGTCGGATTCTACGTCCCAGAAAAACTTTAGGAGCTATTTTCTAAAGACTTTATAAAATATTTTTCTTTTTTTGAGAACAAAATCGTGACCCCAATTCTGTAGGATTGCCCAAAAATTACATTTTTGGTTGAACAAAATCATTTTAGCATTTTCAGTACTGAATTTTCAAATATTATTTTTACGCGAAATTTCGCGCTAATTCAAATCCCTCAAACGTCATCAGAGAAAAATGATTTTCATTCCCAGCTTTTCTGGCCCCGTAGCTTTTTCCGTTGTTTGTCCAAGCGTTTAGCTTTTGCTTGAAGAAGGCTTCTATGCAATGTAAGCTTTTTAATGGTAACAAAAAAATGTTTTGAGCAGAAATGAACTTTTGAGGTTGAACGAATTGTATACTTTACTTTGCTCGAATGTGTTATTGTTGAGTCTAAATGGAGAGGAGAAACAATTAGAATTTCTTTACATTTCCTATGCGCCTGAGGCGCTTCATGGTTGCTTCCAGAAGCAAGAAATGTTTTCTGATTCGTGCTCAGCAGGGCGAGAGGTGTTGGTATCGGAGGGGGGAAACAGAAAAGTACGGATTGGGAAGAAGCATCTTTCGAATCACAATGTAATTTCATTGGGATTGTCAACGTGGACGGACAGCTGGGGACTCGACAAATGCTTGCTCAAGTGATCACTCTGATCAGACACTTTTGGGAATGGTTTAAATCCGGTGATCAGCCCCGTCACAAAACGCATGAGATCATTTGGCATGATCCGATGCTTATAAAAGGCTGTGAATTGAATGGCAGGTATATGTCATTAGTATATTAATCAAATAAAATATTTTAAACAAAATTTTGAACAATTAAAAAAAATATCACCTCATTCTAAAGATGATTATTTTTATAAGCTTTACTTCTCGAGCACATATGGCTTAAAAGAAATGTTTTCACGGCATTGCTTAAACATTTATTTATAATAAATAATTGCCATTTTCATTTTACGAATAAGAAAAAGCAACATTTATGCTCAATTTGGTCGTTGGTCGGCCGACAAATAGCCTTGACATTAATTAGGTAATCAATCGCCCATTAGAGCCAGTCATCCAGCAGCAACAATTCCCGTCCGACCATTTAGTGATTATTATATAAATATTTTATTTCTGTTTTCATTTATATTTTTTGCAAATTGTACCTTTCACTTTTTGTTTTAAATGACACTCAAATTGTTCCAAATTGGGCACTAATTCTCGCCCAATTTTACATAATCTCTCTTGATTGGCAATCATTTAGCCTAAATAATTTAATTTTTCTTAAATTGCAAATTACAAGACAAATTTAAAAATATTTAATCAATTAATTTAAGTATATAAAAAAATGGAATTAATTAAGTTTATTATTTTTGCTTGCTTTATTGTGGCAACTGTCCAACACCTCACACCAGTTTATCCTCGAAATTGGATGCATGACAAAACGAAGACCCGAACAACAAATGATTCAGCATCAAACGATGAAGAGGATGTGATAAACGATGATGCAGGTGGTAATCCAAATTGGATTTGTTTTTATGTGGCCACATATTTTTGTCAATATCTCTGCACAATTTTATTGAATTCGGAATTACCGTATATACTGTTTAACTCCCCATGGGGGATTAATTCAGCCTACTCAGAGAGTGGGGGATTATTACAGGGGTGGCGGTTTAAAACAGTATATACGGTAGGTATTATGTAGAGCAGCAGAGGCTTGGCAAACTGTCGCTGGATTCGGCCCCGGGGGTTTTTTGGCTTAAAACGAAACCAAAAGTCTTAAACCCGGCTATGTGAACACAAAATTTCACATAATCTGACGTCGTAACAGAGACAGACACGACGACGGGAGGGAATTGAAAAAGGCTTCTGTTGCTAAACGACTAAAATATATATTTTAGGACGTGAATTTCAATGCGGCAAAACGAAACACCACCACCAGAGTTACAATGCCAGAGTTAGTTGTTGTTAGTGCCGTCTTTGATAGCATCGCATGATTTTGATTAGTAAATTTTTATGCACATTTTGTTACAAAAGATTTTGATTAGTAAATTTAATTTTGTTACAAATAAATCTCAAAAAATGGGCAACAGTCGGCCAGCAATGATTGGCCATGGGCCGCGTTCATCCATTTGGAGTGTGAGGCCAAAAAAGGTGGCAAAAGAGAGACATTGAGAGGCTGCTCCGGCGTTTTGATTGGCCACAAATGGCTTTTGACTGCTGCGCACTGTCTCTACGTGCCCGCCGAATTGCTTTTGCGATGCAAAGGCAACGAAATGACTGGAACGCCAGAGGAAGGAATACAGTAAGGAATTAAAATTAACTGTGATAATCCATTTAAAATATGATACAATTAATAATTAAATTAAAAAGTTTTTTATTAAATACAAATGAAAAGAATTTAAACATTTCGATAATCCATTTAAAAATATGTTAATACAATTAATTTAATTAAATTAAAATTAAATAACAAATGAAAAGAATTTAAACATCCCGATAATCCATTTAAAAATATGTTGATACAATTAATTAAATTAAATAACAAATGCTGAAAAGAATTTAAACATTCTGATAATCCATTTAAAAATTGTTGATACAATTAATTTAATTTAAATTAATAAGAATTAAAAGAATTTACCCAAACATTCCGGATCTGTAAAATCTGATTTGCCGATCACTACTCTCCATTAATAATTTACCGTTAAGTTTTCTGGCTTCACCTGAACATGTCCGAGTCACCCTTGCAAACGCGGATTTGCAGAATTTGCCTCAACTCGGCATACAGCGCTACATCAAACCCGACAAGTTTCGGAAAGCAATCGATTTCGAGAACGACATCGCCCTTCTTGAGGTAGGTAAATGGCGGAAAGGTTTTTGTTTATTAAATGATTTAAATTTTTTGTAAAATAAACATAAAATAATTTTAAGTTAAAAACACCAATCGTTAAAAGAAATTTAAGTTAAAAACACCATTAAACACTAATCGTTAAAATAATTTTAATTAAAAAAACACCAATCGTTAAAATAATTAAAATAATTTTAAGTTAAAAGCACCACTCGTCATGGACTCGCAAATCAACCGAATTTGTCTTCCCAGCGTGTACCTTGCAGCAAATGGTCATGCTGCGTATGTTTTGGGGGACTATGGATGGACGCGCGGTCGTGAGTTTTTGCAGTCAATTAAATGTTTAAAAAATTCAATTTTCAAAAACTCAGCCCGGGAGAACAACATGACACGTCCTGTTCCTGCTCCAACAACGATCCTACGAGAGGACCTGATTGTCCTTCGTAAAAGCCCACCCTGCCCGTCCAGCATGCTTTGTAACATCCAGGCATCGAGACAAACGAAAGTGGCAAGTTTTTTAAAAATTAAAATTAGACATTTGTATATTTTAATAATAAAATAAAAGTTGAATTTGTAAAATAATTGCAGGGAGATTCGGGTGGTCCGTTAATGCGCGAAGCACACGGAAAATGGTACTTGCTGGGCGTGACCAAGGGGCATTCATGTCAAGAGCGATGTAAGCGATAAGCCCCCTGCCTTAGCTTGTTTACAATTAAACTCTTTTTTCGTCATGTTCAACGAAAATTTACATTGAATTGTAAATTTAATTTCTTTTTACAGCTTGTTTTACGCGCATTACGCCACATTGCAATTGGATTTCCGACAAAACTAAGGGCGAAGTCCAATGCTACGGGAACATCGTCTGATGAGCGTTCGGATTGCGCTGCCGGGGCTGACTTCGAATTTAAGAAACCTGATTTTTGGCAGTTTTTCCCTTTTCCTGAGTTCTCAAAAATTATAAAAATTGAAATTCAACAAAATTAATTGGCTTAATTCCGTTTGTGCTTTATTGCCGGTTTTACTGGGGTCCAGTTTTTTCAGAGTTTCTTCTTTTTTTTTGCGCGAATATGTACCATGGCGTTTACGATGAAATTGAAAAGTGTCTTTTTATAAAATATCAATATTATTTTATTCCTTATTTGCCCATTTTTAGGAGCGTAAAATCCAAAATTTTACTCAAATTTCCGAGAGCGAGGTTGAACAAATCGCACTTCGCTCGGATGCGTTTTCTGATTGAACCCCTCAAAATTGTTTGGCCTTCTTTTTGTAAATTATTATTTATTATTGTTTTAAATCTTTCTCTTTTTTTCAAACAAAAACAACAAATTTCGTCAACGACCGACCCGCGATTTATGAAATATTTAAATTGAATTATAATATAATTGTGTCTAAATGGAGAAAGAAGAAACGAACGACTACAATTTCTTTATATTTCCTATGCGCTTGAGGCGTCAAAACAATCGCAGAAATATTGGCCTATTTATGGGGACAACAACAACAGAGTCACCAGCAGCAATGGAAAGCGCGGGGACAAAATGTCCAAAACCGCCGCACAATTTGGCACAAAGTAAAACAGGCGTGAATTTGGAGGAGTTCGAGCGCGTCTTGCGATATGCGTGACCAAAAAATGTTTTCAAAAAATATTATTTTGGATTTCATTTAAGTAACAATTCGGCACCAATTTGTGCCGCCGCTTTTGATCACGCAAATATTGTGGGAATAATGAGTGGTGCCACACCGAAAAAGTGTTTTTGTCCTTATGTGCCCTAGGGCCTAGGCCATGTTCAGGCTCTTCTTCACCGTCCTCACCACGTCGGCGGTTGACGGCACAGCGGCCGCCTCGAGGCTGGCCGCGTACGGCATTGGCATGTCAACGCCTGTGGGGGGAAATATAATATATTTTTTTTGATCAATTGCATGGAAAAGCATCAAATATGGGGGGGGGGGAATGTTGTTGCCGGCGTCCCACCTGTGACCCTGAGCACCGGCGCGTCCAAATAGTCGAAGGCGTCCGACTCGGCCACCTGGGCGGACAGTTCGGCACCAATGCCGCAGAAGGGCCAGCCCGTCTCCACCGTCACCATGTGGTGCGTCTTCAGCACCGAGCGGCGCACCGTTTCGAAGTCCAACGGCCTCAACGTGCGCAGGTTGATCACCTGACAAATAAATAATGCCTCAATGCTTCCCAAAAGTTTAAAAAAATGACAAAAAATGTGCCCACCTCGGCCTCCACGCCTTCGGCAGCGAGCTGGTCAGCGGCATCAAGACAATTTTGGACCGCCTTCGAGTAGGAGACCAACGTCACATGGGAGCCGACCCGTTCAATTTTGGCCTGCCCAATTGGCAACACAAAGTCGGCACTGAGCACTTCGTCCGTCACCGGGAACTGCACGCCGTACAGCAGCTCGTTCTCCAGAAAAATCACTGCAAAAAAAAACTTTGAAATTCTCATCATGGAAAGTGTTCAAAATTAAATTACCCGGATTTTCGTCACGGATAGCGGCCTTTAGCAAACCTTAACACAAAAAATATATTGTAAAATGCTGTCCAATTTTAGGTCAAGCCGCAACAAACCAAAAAAACAGAACAATTTGCTGCCACAATAATTCTTTTTTTTTACTTATTTCCCCAAAAAAAATTTTAAAAATTTAGTGTGACGCCTTCGGCGCTACATCGGACCATAAAATTGATTTTAAAATACATTTTTATTTTTCCTCCGACCCCTTATTTTTTTTTGCCGCGTATGTCGCGCCCCGGCTTTAACAAAAAGCCCCCCCCTTCGGACCTTTGGCATCTTCGGAGCTGAACGGCGCGACCACCTTCAGGCCGGGACAGTGGGCGTACCAGGCCGCGTAGTCTTGACTGTCTGAAGCAAATTGAAATAAAACAAAACCAAAAAATGGCAGTGGACGGACGGGTGAAAAAAGCATACGTTGGGCAGCAACGCCGGAGGCGAACCCATTGGGGCCTCGGAAAACAATTGGGACCGGAACCTACAAAAAACAAAAAGTTTTTGTTTAATTTCTTTTACAAACGTTCTCATTAACAAACAAAAATTCGTACTTTTTTCAAGGCTTGTGTATGCCAAAAATATTTTTAAATATTTAAATTTTAAAAAAAAGGACCGACCCTCCCGGCGGACATGTAAAATGTTTTGCCCGCACTGTTGATCAGTTGGTCGATGGCTTGCATTGCAAAATTGAATGTCATAAACTCGCAGATGGGCCGCAGGCCGGCAAACGCTGCGCCGACCGCAATGCCGGCAAAGCCTGAAACAAAAACAAAAAAATATACAAAAAGTCATCGAGAAAAAATAACAGGGCCCGCGGTGTGAAAATCCGGCTACCGGAAGCAGGATTTGGAGATTTTCAGGGAGAAAAAAAACCCCACAAAATTCGGGAATCCCCGACCCCAAGTTTTCCCCAAAAAAATCCAAGGGGGGTTCGCGAGGCCTGGCCTCTCCAACAAAAAAATCTTGTCAGGGCTCTGAAAGAAATATTCAAAAAAACACAGACCCAAATCCGACTATTGGAAGCAGGATTCGGAATTTTCAAAGGAGGAAAAACTCGATAAAATTCAGAAAATTCCAATTCCGAGTTTTTACAAAAAAACAAAAACCAAGAGGTTCAAGAGGCTTGGACCCTTTCCCAAAGTCGACAAAAAATAAAGAAAAAAAAGCACAGACCCATTTCTGTGATCGGCGTGTCCACGACGCGATCGTCGCCATACTTTTTCCACAAACCCTTGCTGACCTGAAAAAGGAAACATTTTGACATAAAACAAAAAATGCCATTCGAACTTTGTAAGCGCCGTCGTACATGGCCACCTCCTCGCCCAGCAAAAACACGCGGTCGTCCCGCTCCAATTCCTCGTCCATGGCCTTGAAATTGGGAGAAACTATAAAATATCCAATTCATGAAACCAATTTTTTGCATCACAAATTTCATTTTAAAAACTGACAAATTTAATGAACTCCACAAAAAACAGCCTTAGCAAAAATTTTCTGGCACCGCCTATCAAACGCCGACAAAAGCCTAGGGTTGTCAGATGGTTCCCGGAAATTTTTCCGTTAACTCGAACCAAAAACTTTTCGAATAAATCGAACCGAACAAATTCCCGGCTCAAAACCGACAACCCTAATAGGGGGATTAGGATTTTTTTTGTTGTTGCTAATCGGCCAACCTGTGACACAAATTTTGAGAATCAAAAAAGTGCCATTATATTTTTGTCGGGTTTAATAAGATTTGGCGCTAAAATCCCTTTAAACTGTTCAAAATGGGTGCAGCAGTTTATGCATTTCAACGGCTCAGGAAACGTTGAAGAAACTTTCAAAATGACAAAAATTCAAACAATTTTTAAAAAACCTGATTAAGCGCGTCGCGGACCATCAAGGACGAGGACGCGCGTGTCGCCGTGCGACTGAACGACGCGCGTCCCATGCCGCCCAAAACAGCGCCGGTCGATTGTCCAAAACGACGCACAAACAAAGCAAATTGTTTCATCACAACACAAAAATATTTTAGAAAATATGCAAATGAAGAGCGGCTTAAACAATAAATATATTGTTAAATTGTTCTTTGAATGTATAATTTGGTCTTAATTTGTGACAATTTTGTTTTTACGCTTTTTGTTTATTTGTTGGGGTGGCCTTTGCTGCACCAAAAACTCGTCAGATCGTTCCGTCCGTTTGTCCATCACCCCATTCTCGTGCATAAGCGAATTAGTTTTAGTTTAATTTTTGTAAAAACATAACGCCAAAAAGTTCAAACGTTGCAGACGAGTGGCCCTTATATTTACGGTAACTGGGGACAAAACCGAGCAGTTCATTACTATAGCGAGGGCCTTTCGGTCAAAATTTGTAAAAAAATATTTTTTATCCTAAAAATTGTCTGAAAATTAGAAATTCCAACAGGCGTCATCTGCCACTTTTGGCCATGATCTCTGGTCGCCGACCGGATAATGCCCCATTTTTGCGAAAGCTCGCCACGTGTCGGAGTGTTTTTGGGCTATCCCCGAGGAATGCGAAATTGAATGAATATTCTCACACAATCACTTTTTGTTTTATTTATCTAAATAATATTAAAATAACAATTAAATATTTTTCTTCAAAATTGATCAAATAAATGTTGGGGGTCGTCTCAATATCACACAAAAATTATTTTTATTTCATCGCTTTTCATCCTCCTTTTTTTCCCTCGGCCTCCCGCCGCCGCTCGCGTCCTCTCGGAGCCAATTGTCGGTCACAAAATTGGTCCAACACTTTGCGCTGATCCGGTAGCCTTCGCGTTTGTCAAAACGGCATCGAACAATGCGCACGCGTCGCGTGATCGCCAAGCGATCGTTGTCCTCGTAGGTGGACACCCAAACGTCCATCTCGTCCGCCTGTTCAATCTGATCAAAAAAATGCATGGCGTCCATGGAGAGAGTTACCACCGATACGACAACAAAAAAATATTTCAAATTTTTCAAAAATTCATTAACCCTCAACCCACCCACCTCTTGCGCTTTTTTGATGATCACCTTAAAAAAATTGTAAATGCCATTTTTTGTGTTTAAATTTTTGCACTTTTCCTAACCGTTTCGTTGACGCGCACTTTGCCCTCCAAAATCGCTTTGGAAATTGAACTGAAAATGTTGGAATAAATAGACTAAGAAACCGATTTTTTTTTTGGTTTGTTATTCTCAAAAAACAAAAAATTTCTCAAAAAAGATTTCGCACGTTATGCTGACGTTTAATGCTCGTCCGACCACTGCGTCCAATCTGAAAAAGGTGCACAAATTTTTTCGAGATTATCGATCAATGAAATTTTGTCGAGGTCTTCGAGATTTATCGAGATTCTTGATCGGTCCTCAAGTCCAGGCTCTAATTCCCCTGCACAACGCACCTCCGTGAAAGCAGTACAAAGTCCATTGTCCGGTAATCCTTGGGCAACCCGTCGTCCTCCTCCACATCCGACTCGTCTTCATCCTCCTCGTCGTCGTCGTCCTCAGCTTTACTCGGCGTTGGCTTCCGTCCACGCCCCGATTTTCTGCTCACGGAGTAATTCCGACGGCAAATGAACGTTGTGGTCGTCGTCAGCACGTCTGGAAAGCCTAAAAAGTGGAAACGGAATTTTCTCTAATTTCTGGAAATCGAATTTTCTGTTCAATAATTTACAAAAAAGTCATAACAAATCATTTTCATGGCGACAAATTCGAACCAAAAATTGACGCCGAAGCAACAACAAAATGGGGGCCACCGATCGATGTGGAGAAGGCATTGATGCAATTCCGTTGGTCGACAAGCGGACGAGGGGCCGTTGCGCACAGACAAAGTGACACTAAAAACGGTTAAAATTTAAAAAAAGTTGACAAAATGTTTTTTTGTTGTAAATTTACCTGGCCTAATATGGCTAACAAATTTACGGGCTAACATCATCTGAAAAACAAAGCGCAAAAAGATTGAAATTGGAACGAACCAATCAAAAAAAGGTGATTTGGTGACACTTTCAAGCGCTTTACAAAACCAATAAAAAGCAAAATGTTTCAGTGCCGGCCGCCCAAGTGACAGCGCCCTAACATTTGCTTAACCACCAAAATTGGCTTATTTAAACTAACAAAACAAAAAATGTTCAGAGAACGCAACACAAAAATTTATGTATAAAAAATTATTTTTTCCTTTCAGTCAAAAGCAAAGTTGGAGAAAGGGTGTGTGTGTGTGTGTGTAATCTGCAAAAAACAAAAAAGAATTCTCATAAAATAACACAAAAATAAAAAAGCGAGCGAAGCATCGGACCGTATCAACCAACCTAAGAAAGATGGAAAAAAAACATATAAAACAACAATTTCTTCTTCCTAAGCGGGGGCGGTCTCTGCTGAACGAACGGGAAGAATTGCAAACGAAAACAGAAATAAATAAATTCACCAAATGCAATAAGAAAGAAAGAGACAGAAGAGAGAGCTAGGCCTAACATTTAAAGTGGAAATTTATAATCCAATTAATGCAAAAACTTTGATAGTGTCAAAGAGAGCGGCGGAGGACAACAAAGGGGGAAAAAATGTGCGAACAAAAAACACGAAAAAAAGTTTGTTGTGTATCATTGAATTGCAGAATTACGCCCATCTCCGCCACCGCCGCCGCCGCTGTTGTTGCCATTGCCATTGGTCATCATCATCACATTCAACAGCACCGCCGCATCTTCCGCCTCAACCATTCCGTTGGCCAATGCCGCCGCCGTCGTCGTCGTCACAACAGTCTGGTGATGTCGACGATGATGGCCAACATCGGCCTCAGTTACAACAGCAGCAGCAGTCACACCTTGAGAATTTGCCGTTTTTTGGAGAAATTTTTCAGAAATTTGAAACCAAAAAAAGTGAAAAGACTTTTTTGAAAGACACTGCTGACCAATCAAAAAATCCTATTTTTAATTGGAAAAAGGGCAAAATATATTTACCATCAATGGCGGCGGCGGTGACGACGGCACTTGCCGTTATTATCGTTGCCGGCACTATTGTTGTTGTTATTGTAGTAGTGCCAATGTCTTTGTGTCGATGCTGTTTCTGTTGCTGCTGAATGGCATCCTCCGCCGCGCGCAGTGACACAACCGGCTTCTCGCTGAGACATTTGCTGACCGCTGGCTCAAGCTGTTCACCCAATGTTCGCTCAATGCTGAAAAGTTTGTTTATTTGAATATTTAGCAACAACAAAAAAAGAGAGAGGAATTTAATGGATCTTCTGGGAGTCCCCCCCCCTCACATTTTGATGCTTCTCTCCAGCATGCCCCGTTGGTTCTGTTTGATGCTGTGCCGCGCCTGCTCCATGGTCATCCACCGCCGTTGGCGTCCATTCTCACAATTTTCGCCCCACTCGGTGAACACTTCGCGCACCGTCAGAAAGAACAGCGTCGTGTGGTGGAAGCGCTGGTCGTCCTGCCGAAGGGAGAGCACATAAAATCTTTCAAATTTCTAACAATTAAAAATTTCTACGATTGACACCACCGCCAGAAAACCCATTTGAGTACAAAAAATTTGTTCAATGAGTAAAAAAATATATATATTACAACGAATTCGCCGATGCAAAACAGCACTTTGCCAAGAATGCCTGCCTCTTCGCGCAGTTCACGGACAACCGCTTCTTCAGTGCTTTCCTTAATGAAAAAAAGAGCAGTGTTTACACTCATTCACAAGTCCCATGGGAACCCGCCAAATTCCTCAAACTTTTCGTGTTTCCATTCTGAACAGCCCCAACCCCCCTCCACCCAAAAAAAACAACTGCAGAATCGTTAAAGAATTCCAAATTCGAAATCTAATAAAACTTTATCTCGCCCCGTCCCCGTCACGCAATTATCTTCTTATTAGTTGATGAACCAAATTTTTGAATTTGGCAAACTCTTCTGTCCNTAGCAAAGTCGCTTTTCTTCATGTCCAACAGCGCGTTGATGCCATTCTGCAGCAGAGGCCAAATGTACTGCGCCATGACGCGCCAACTGTTGTGTTCTGTGACTTCGATGGACAGTGCCAGGGCTGTCTCTTATACACATCTAGATGTGTATAAGAGACAGGCTCCATGGCACCCAAATTTGGAGGCCATCGACGCTGCACAGTGTCGACACCGCCGCCCGTCCCCCCTTCCGTCGTTGTCGCCGACGCCGTCAGGGCAATCCGTGCACAAAAAGCGGCCTAAATTTTTCTGATAGCAAAAAAAATTTATTTTCTCAGAAATTTATGTTTATAGTTCAAAAAGCGGTTATATTTATAAGTTTGTAGAAATAAATCCAAAATCTAAAAAAGTGTATCACAAACTCTACGGTAGGAAATTCCCAAAACATTTTTTTGGTCAGCAGCACCCTTTTTTCAGGGTCAATTTTTTGAGTTCAAACTTTGAAAAAAAATCAAATTCATACCGCTCTCCGTCGAAAACCGTTCCGGTCCCGAATTCGATCACTCGTTGCTATCCGTCCCTTGGACTCGTCCAGTTGCTGCCGCGCATTCGTCTGCTGTACCGCGCCGCTCGCTTCGGCACAGTCCGTGCCAGCACTTGCGCGTGTGCACATTTACGCGTCACTTTCGGCACAAAAAGATTGAAGAGCACTCAAAAAATAGGCAGAAGAGGGAGGGAGGGCGCTAAAAGCAACAAAAAAAAATGTGCAAAAAAATTTGTTTTTGATGAAAATAATCAGTCACTTAAAGTGGAGTTTGACCGAAAATGAGCTCTTTCAACGGGGAAAAAAGTTTCAAGTCTGTCAAACTCGCAACGAACTATTATATTTGATGCCAAAATTCAGACTAAACGTCTTTAAAAATCCGAAAACACTACCGTAAAAAGGCTAAAAATCCAGGTCTGGACAAGAATTGAGCGCGGCATTTTTGCCGGGCCAGGTCTAAAGCACCGGATTTCTGTCCCGGAAAATCCAGATTTCGAGAATTTGCTCAACTCCAGTCTGGCTTGACCCAGAAATCTCGCCGAACTCTAATAAAAAAACAAAATTGAAAACCTTTGATCAGTTGGAGAACGAGGAGGGCGACGTGTTTTTCGGGAAGGGCGGTAAACGTTTGCTGCTTTGCTCACCGCCCCCCATCAGAGCAATTCTCAATTTGTGACGTCGACGTCGTTGTCGATGGTCGTCTGGCTGAGCGTGTAAGTAAGCACAATTCCTTCAACGAAAGGAAGGAATTTGGCTGTCCCGCGCGGGTAAAATTCGGAATTTTTTTTTTTGTGATTGAAGACAAATCTATTAAACAAACAGTATTAAAATGTGTGGGTGGGTTGATGGACTGGAGTAAAAGTTCAGGATTAGACGCAAAAAATAGGGATCAAAATCTTAATTTTTTGTCAACAAGCACGAGACAAAACCCCAATCACGCAATCAACAAATGACCACCTTCTTATCACTAAGTACTGGCCGAACTACAACACTATCAGTAAACTATTTTTAGTAAAAACCAGGGGTGAAGGAGTTGGGGAGATTGGGGCGAATTGCCCCTGCATTCCTTTGCCTCTCTGTCCGTAATTCCTTCCATTTCCATCCAATCCCATAAGTCAAAATCCATTAAAATTTATGGATTTGATGACATGGCGCATTTTGGAGAGATGAGAGGAGTGTGTACAGCTACAGCGTTCATATCATATGCACGAAGGGAAAATGGGGAGAAAAAGGGAACGAAGCAAAAACTTAATCGTTGCTCAAAAAAGTTTTGAAAAGCACAAACGGAGTTATTGATCATCCGGGTGAAAGTTTAGGAAATTTAAAATAAATTTGAACCTTTTGGCCTGGTGAAATTCGACTAGCAGACATTTCAATATGTACTTACTAAACCAAAACCGAATTTTTCATCGACATTTCGTAGCCAAACATACGCATTCAGTTTTTACACACATCCTCAACCGCACAGTAAATGAAATGACAAAAGAAATAGGTACATCGACGGGGAGAGGGCTTAACAATTTAGTGCGAATTATTTATGCATCGGTCAATTTCGCATTGTTTTACGCTCAGAAATCCGTTCAGCTACAGCCAGGCTTCTTCCATTCGGCTGCTTTCATTTGTGTGGGCTGCTGGCGGACGGAAACGGCCTAAAAACAAAAAACAAAAATAACACAAAAAAACAACAATTTCTATCATCAAATTACCCAATGTCCGCATCGCCAAATTCAATGCGAATCAACAGCTTAAACTCGTCATTTGCTGATGTCATCCATTGCTTATATTGTAGGGAAGTAAGACCAATTGGGCCTCGCAGCAACACAATGCCCGTGTCGAGCATCGGATTATCACTGTGAGTAGTTTGTGCCATTTGCTCCTGGGTTAGCTCATTCACCACATGGAATCGTTCCTTGTAAGAAAACGGAGCACGCACACCGACGACAAAGTTGACAGGAATGAACGCCTCGTTGAAAGTCTTAAAAAAAGTTTCGTAGACTGGAGGGTAAAAATGATTAGCCGAAGAAACCCACCGACCTGGACCAAGCGTCTCGACATTTGATGCCATTCCGGTTTCCACTTGACGAGTTTGAGGAACAACGCGCAGCCGTCCATGCGAGGCGTGTGAAGCCATGCAAACAGATCCCGGCCACCAGGCAATGGCTCGTCGATGTCATCCTCCGGCGATTGGGGGTACATTTTTGTGTAGATTCTTAGCAGATTGACACAGTCGAAGAGCACGGTTGGCGAGATGTATTTGTGCATCATAGCAAAGTCGCTTTTCTTCATGTCCAACAGCGCGTTGATGCCATTCTGCAGCAGAGGCCAAATGTACTGCGCCATGACGCGCCAACTGTTGTGTTCTGTGACTTCGATGGACAGTTTCAGGGCGATGTTCGAGCTGAAGAGGCGTCGGATGATGCACAGAAAAGTGACGACATTGTGGTCGATGTATCTGAAGACGGGATTCTGTTGAAAAAAAACCAAATTTGAATTCCAAGCAAAGACCGAATGGTGAGCGAGTTGATGCCAATTATGCCGTCAGGAAGCGGTGTGCTGGCGAGCGGCAAGAATTTGAAGTTGGCGCCGTCTGTTGCAATGCAAATTTCTGCGCCATTGCCATTGGTTGCTCGTCCAATTTGAAGCTTCTCGATGGGCCATTTGCGCTGCGTCAGCTGAACGTCCACCAGAGAATTGAAGCGGGCATTGATCAGCGCCAATTTGGTCCCAACTTCGGCACGCTCAAGCCACATCAAGGTGTCCAGCCAAACTTTGTCGCTGACATTGCTAAAACAAAAAGTGTTTTTTGAATTAAACGGACGAATAAACAAACTCACAGTTCGGTCGACATTGCGTCCGTGTCGAATGAATTGGTTGAAAACTGAAATCGCAACGTTTTTATATTCCGTATAGCGAACTCAAACGTTTCGTTTGTTTTTTTACAAATTTCCAGTCAAAATTTCGTATTTTGGGTTAGTGGATGAAATGTCGCGTGGGATGAAGTGTCGCGTGGGATGAAGTGTCGCGTGGGATCAAGTGTCGCGTGGGATCAAGTGTCGCGTGGGATCAAGTGTCGCGTGGGATCAAGTGTCGGCGCCCCAAAAGTTCTTGTATGATTTTTTAAATTTGGTATTTTGAAAAAACGAAATTCGAATTTCGAACCCACAATATGTTTTTCGTTGTCTTCACTTTTAACAAATCATTTTTAAGAAATTTGCTTTCACACCCATCTTTTCACTGGGCCGGGACTGATTCAATCCGTTTCGCAATGTTCCCCGATGAACCGCACAGTCAATTCACAATGATCTCACAGATTGGCAGCGGTTCGTTTGGCAAATGCTTTCTCTGCAAAAGGGTGCCCGACGGGGCCCACGTGGTGCTGAAGAAGGTGACGATCAACGATGAGTCCAAAAGTGAGGACGACGCGACTAGAGACCGGAATTTTGAAAAATCCCGGACCTGGATCTGGAGTTTGGAAATGACCTGGATCTGGATTTACCAGGATTAAAAAATCCTGGTTTCCAGGATATCCTTCTCCTGGTGCTTCACTCGAAAATACCAGGATTCCGCATCAGGAGTCCTGGAAAATCCTGGTCTGGATCCAGATTCAGTCCGATCTCTAAACGCGACACATTTGGCCCACCCCCAAATTTATTAAATTTTCCTGAAAATACTAAATTACTCAAAGCTGTCCTCTAATTAGTAGAGAAAGAGAGAGAGAAACCAGCAGATTTGAACACCGGGCATTTATGGCGAAAAATAGTGTCGATTGTTTAGCCCATTCTTTCTTCTAATTATTTGATTGAATCGTCAATTTCAGATGAAGCACGGCTCCACAGTCAAATTTCACACGAGGTAAGAAGAAGCGACAATTTTTCCGGGAAAAGAGAGAGACAGAGCTTTTCCAAACCCCGAGAAAAATCTCGTCTCGGTGCCGGCTTTAAGTAGTAAAAGTTACAAAATTGGCACTTTTACGTTTAATCCAAATTTTGGCATTTCTTTAGACCAAGGCTAGACGAGCACCAAACAATAGGGGGTACCCTTTTGGTTTTTCATCACAAAATGTTTTTCCCTCATTTGCGACCTCTCGTCGTGAAATTCGTCGACCCCTAGTCTAAAGAAGTGCCCAAATTTTTGTCTAATATTCTCAATTTTTTGCTTAATTCTGTCTTCGGATTTTGTGCCTAAATTCGCTTTTTTGCCATTTCCGAAAATTTGCATATTTTATTTAAAAAGATGGTTTGCCAAACAAAAAGTGTTCAATTTTTTTCAGAATGTTGTGTGCACATTCGAAAGTTATTTGAGTCATCGGAGCATTTACATTGTGCTGGAGCACATGGCTGGGGGCAATTTGCATGAACACATCAAAGTGAGTTGCGAACGCGCAAAATTTGGGTCTCAAAAAATTTTTAACGTTAAAATGGCCACCGATTTTTGATGAAAAATTTTGTATTTGTTGGACCCGGATGTTTCTAATTTGGTGGACGGATTTTAATTTTTAAATTAGTGTTACATTGAAATTCGACGATGGGACATTTCCTAGCAGTATTTTAGGGAAGTGCCTGGACCTGATTTTCTGAACCAAAATCCAGGTCCTGTACTATATTATCGAATGTGACAAAAAAAACACTAAAAAAATTCTAAAAAAATTAAAAATCTTAAAAGAAATTTTTCCGAGGTAAAAAATAAAATTTAAAAAAAACTCTTTTTGTCCAGGCCCAGGACGGGCTCCACTTTTTAATATTGTTATTGTGCACTTTCGATTAGTTGGGGATAATCGCAACAAAAATATTGTGGTCAAAAAGATTTTGGAACTCGTTGGTCCGATCTGTTTGCCCAACTTCAAAGCATCATTTTTAAAAAAAATGTTCTCATTTTTCAGAGGCACGAGGAGAAGCCGATCGATGACATGGAAATTCTCAACCTTACCGCCCATATGACAGCCGCTTTAGCGCACATTCATCAGCTGCGTATCATCCACCGAGACGTAAGTGTTTTGTAAATGAATCTAAGTTTTTGTTTACCGAACATTACTTGTAGAGGACGACGCTTTCCGGCGGTCACCTTCAAAAAGTTTTTTTTTGTTTGTTTGTTTGGTGTCGAGTCTTCCTTTTTTGAGATTTTTATGTTTTCGTGATCAAAAAACCATTGTCAATTCCTGAGAGTTTTTTTATTTCGTTCGGGTAACATCAAGATTTCGTGTTTTATTTCAGATAAAGCCGAGGAATGTGTTGCTGAGCGCGGACATGAAGACGGCAAAGCTGTGCGACTTTGGCATTGCGATCAAACTGCCGCAGGGGCAGAGGGCCAAGGGACGCTTCGGCGAGGCTGGCACCATCAACTACATGGCGCCCGAGATACTGGAGGGTCGTGAATACGACTTCAAAGTCAGTGAGGGGGGGGGGGTGTAAAAGTTTTGGGCGGCAAATTTCGATTTTCTTTGGTTCGTGTGTGATTTGAGCCCGGAATTTTGAAAATGTTCGACATATCGGGACTCCCCGGACTGAATCTTCCGAGATTCACTGATCGGGATTGCCGGATCCGATCGCACGTCCGGGGCCTCTAATACGAACCCGGCCCCCCATTAAACGCGCTCTTCCCCGCATAGTTTTGAACAAAAGCGTTTATTTCTGTTGTTCTCATTTGTCAGTGCGACATTTGGTCCCTGGGATGCATTGTCTATGAGTTGGTGGTGCGGAAAAAAGCCTTCCCCGGCTGCCAGGAGCTGGCTGTCTTCCACAAAATCTGCAGTGTTTGTTAAACTGACTATTTTTAAATTTGTTTTTTTCGAACCCCTCCCCCCACTTTTTCAGGGTATCATCACGTATCCGCTTGACTCGCCATCCAAACTGATCGGTCTGATCAAAAAGCTGTTGACAGCGTCAGAGGACGCGCGACCATCAGCGCCGGAAGTGATCGCTTTGCTTGAACAATGCTAATCACGACCACCACCGTACAATTTGCCCCCCACACCAAAGATTGTTTCTTCTATCGTTCTAATTGTTTTTTGTTTTTTTTCGATTGTATTTTCACTAATTTCCAAAATTTCAAGCCCTATTTTTGCCCTCTCTTCTCATCTAACGTCAACAAACAAACCAAACAATGTTTTGTATAACCGGAAATAAAATGTTTTTATTAGACACAAATCGGACCCCAAAATAACAGATTATTTTAAAGAAAGAAGAAAACAAACAACAGTGAATGTACGTTTAGAGGAATGTGGTGTTCCGAACTGCCCGACAGATAAATGTACAAAAAACAAAAGAAGTGAAAATAGGAATAAATTAAATACAGAATATCAAATAAACACGAAAGAACAAATGGTTCAACTTAAATCATCAGATGTGTTGTGTATGATCACAAATTGGACATTGCAAATGAAGAAACCCATTGCCGAATGAATGAATGTGAAGGGATAGGAAAGGAAGGGAGGAGTCAGAAAATGACGAAGGTGCAGAATGAATGACCATATCAAACTACAATTAAATCCACATAAATACGGGAGGGGGGTGGGGGCAAACCCTTGCCAGAAACAGTTAAAATAAAAGCATCTCTTTTCATTGGGGGTCGAACTGCCAAAAAATGATTTGAAAGAAATTTGGTATTTTTTTTTGTCAGGGATGAACGGCCAACTTTCAAAATCAAAAATTTAATCGGAAAAATGGGGAGAAATTTTTTTTTTGGGCTTGCCCACACTACAGACTCAGTCCATTTCCATCAACACACCGTCGTCTCGTCAAACAATGGTCTGTTCGGGCGGAAGCAATTTCCGTCGTTGCTCCTCCGGCGTTGTTGTGCGCATCATTTGTGTTGCTGACGTGGCGCATATTGATGAACATTTGCGGCCCACGGACGCCAATGTGTCGTTGGATGAGCCGACAGCGCTGGCGGACGATGCGCAAGATGAACAAATGGACGGGGGCGGAACATGGCCGCCGCCCACCGAGCCGAAGTGCCGGTGCTGCGCCTTACGCACCGAGTGCAGCACCATGCCGAGCACGCACAGTGCCAACCCCACAATGTTCACGGTGGACAGATGGTCGTTGTGCAAATAGTGGGCCAACAACAAACTGATGCCTTCCTGAACAAAGGAGGGACATGGAATTTGTGATGGAAAGGAAGAGCACAAAAAGCTAACAACAAAGCAATTTGCTTCAAAAATGCTAGAATTTCGAAAATTTTCCCGGCAGCACATTTGGCATCGCCGGGCCTCCACCATTCAGCTTTTTTTTTTATCAACTTTGCCCCATGCGATCACCGACATCCAACGTTTTCTGTCAGCACACCCCCCCCTTACACTCAGAAATTCCCTCAGGCAAATTTGAAGATTCATATTGTCAAATCAGTACACTCACTTTACCTTCACAATGCCGAGAATGGACAATGTAATGCCAGAAGTGTTCACAAGCAGAAGATACCTGTTGCAAGAATTTGGAAATGAAAAATTTGCAAAATTTGTTCGCGTTCATTCACTCAGCAAATTCCATCAGAAATGCCAACACGCCGCCAAAGAGAATGAGCAACAGGACGAGGCCCGGCTGTTGAGCGCCGTAGAAGGAAGTGACCGTTTGAAGTGTTAGCTCGGGACCCTCCACAACGACGACGATGGGCACAATTGCAACAAGCATCCAGGGCTGAACCGCGATCATCTGCGATCGATTTGGGAATTGGTTAAAGCATTGCCAACAC
>MEIZ01000021.1:466179-476994 GCA_001723225.1 Globodera ellingtonae | reverse complement strand
CGACCCTACTTGATAGCACACTAATTACTGATCAGGATTTTTATGTTTTAATTTGATTAAGGCCGCAGTGGCGGCCACCGCGCAGCCGGAGTCGCGGCGTCGCATGCAGTCGCGCAAGCCGTTGCGACAAACGCCGGTGGAGCGCAACGAGCGGTCGTTGATGTGCTTGACGGTGCAGAACCCGATCAGAAGGGCCTGCATTTCCATCACTGAATGGCGTCCGTTTGAGTGGCTCATTTTAATGGTGAACAAAATTAATTTTAAAATTGTTATTAATTGCAATTTTAAATAATTTTTTAATTTTTTGGCGTTTTGCCAATAAAATTATAAGCACCACTATCTCAGATGATCTGCGGGAATTGCATTGCCTTAGCCGTCTACCAGCCTTACCCTGCCCAAGACTCGGACATGAAAAACACCGTTTTGGTCTGTTGAAATTGGAGCACGGATCGATCTCGGAGACTCTCGATCATGAAATTTTACCGAGATTTTTTGAGATTCGAGCTTCTCGAGATTTGCTCTAGAATTTTCTGTGATCTCGATCGGTCCTCAAATCCGGGCTTTAGTTGAAATGTTTAGCCGAAAATAATAAACCAATCAATCAATCAAATCAAAATTTTTCAGGAAAATTTGGAGAATCTGTTCATTGTTGTGTTCACCGCGGAGGTGCGTAAAATGAAATTAAAAAATATATATTTATATTTAATAAATAATTAAAATCATTTAATAAGCAATGAATTTCCCTCTTTTTCAGTGTGTGATCAAAGTGATCGCGTTGGGCCTTCTCTTCCACTCGGGCGCCTATTTGCGAAACGCGTGGAACATTCTCGACTTTATCATTGTCGTAATTGGGTAATTAAAATGTTTTTAAAAAAATTAAATTTCTTATTTTTTGTTTAACATTTTTGTTAATTTGATCATTTTAACAGACTGATCAGCACAGTGCTTTCCCGGATCAACATTCAAGCGTTTGACGTGAAAGCGCTGCGGGCGTTTCGTGTTCTTCGACCACTTCGACTTGTGTCCAACGTGCCGAGTTCGGACAGAGACATTTTGCCAAAATTAGAGAATTTTCCTCTCATTTTTCAGGTCTTCAGGTGGTGTTGAACGCCATTCTTCGTGCCATGATTCCGTTGCTGCACATCGCACTGCTCGTCCTCTTCGTCATCCTCATCTACGCGATCATCGGGCTGGAGCTGTTCTGCGGCAAGCTGCACGCCACCTGGTGAGGAGGAGCTATGAAATGGATTTGAATTAAAATTAAAGTGATCGGATACTTTTCGGGACCTTGATCAAACGCAAATCGCTTTGATCACCACCTACCTACCTCCTTTTTTTAATCGATTTTTAATTTTTAAATTTTTCCAAAAAATTCAAACAATTTTTTTTTTGCTCCCATCAGCATCGATTCAGTGACCGGCGAGTTGGCGCAAAAAGATCCGTCGGTTGGTGCAATTTAAATTTAAAATTGTGCGCCCGGGGCATTTTAATGCAAAAATTGTGCGCCCCAGGGCATTTTAATGCAAAAATTGTGCCCCAGGGCATTTTACATAATGCAATGCTTTTCCCTTTTTGTGCCCCAGACTTGCGGCTTTGCGTCCAGTGCCTACCATTGCGAGCCGTCCTCCGCCTCGGCCATACATTCGGTGAAGCACAAATGGCTCTGTTCCACCAACACCACGTGGATGGTGAGGGGGCGGGGGGAGATTAGAGAGCACGGGCTGATCGATATTCTCGATCGGATTTCGAGATTTTTTTTAGTGATCTCTAAAGAATCTGTTGATGATATTTTTTGAGATTCGAGATTTCCGATCGAATTCTCGAATGGTCTTCAAGTCCGGGACCTAGAGGAGACATGATTAATTCAAAAAAAAGTAATTTTCAACCCCTAAGGGGCCGAACAACGGGATCACCAACTTTGACAACATCGGGCTCGCCATGCTCACGGTGTTCCAATGCGTTTCGCTGGAGGGCTGGACCGAAGTGATGTATTGGGTAAATATATTTATTAATTTGGCCAATTCACATTTTTGATCACTTTTTGAGGTGAACGACGCGGTGGGCCGCGAATGGCCATGGATTTATTTTGTTACTTTGGTCATTCTCGGCTCCTTTTTTGTGCTCAATTTGGTGCTGGGCGTGCTGTCCGGCGAGTTCTCCAAAGAAAGGGAAAAGGCGAATGCGCGAGGGCTTTTTCAGGCACTTTTTTTGTTTTGTTTTTGTTTAGTTTGGCGAAATGTTTCTTGGCGGGAGATTTGAATATTACTTAGTTTTGGCGAAATGTTTCTTGGCGGGAGATTTGAATATTACTTAGTGTTGGCGAAATGTTTTTGGCAGGAGATTTGAATATTACTTAGTGTTGGCGAAATGTTTCTTAGCGGGAGATTTGAATTTACATTATGTTTAAACACCACCGTTGTGCAGAAGTTCCGTGAGAAGCAGCAACTGGAGGAGGACCTGAAGGGCTACCTGGACTGGATCACGCAGGCCGAGGACATCGAGCAGTTGGGCGACGATGAACATTCGGATGAGCATGGCGGCGAGTCGGGCCTCGGCCCGGACGGCGAGGACGACGGCGAGCACATCGACGGGGAGGGCGTCGCCGCGCGGCCGTCCTTTTTGTTGACGCAGTGGCGCACGCTGCAGCGAATGAACCGACGCTGTCGCAGAGGCTGTCGTCGCATGGTCAAGTCGCAGACGGTAGGGCTGGGGTTGGAGCTGGACGGTTGCTGATTTTGGTGTAGAATGGCCTCGAATCCGATACAAAATATCGGGCGGGGGCTGAGCTTTCCCATTACATGCCGATGTCGTCGTGGGGTACTGCTTGAACTTTACGCTGTGTTAGTTATAGAGGTCGAAGACTTGAGGACCCTTTGAGATTCCCGATCGAGAATCTTGAAAAATCTCGAAAAAGGAGATCAATGAAAGGTAAAAATTTGTCGATCGAGAATCTCGATCGGTCCGATCTCTAGTTAGGTGTTGGCAGTTTATGGCTCACACCCGACCCGGATCACTGCCGATCGGACACATTGATTGATTCTGTCCGACTGCTTGAACTTTACGATGTGTTAATTTGTGCTCTCTTTAATTTTCAATATTTTTTTTTTTGCCCAAAAAATTTTTCGTTCTGTCTCCACAGTTCTACTGGTTGGTCATCGTTCTCGTGTTCCTCAACACACTGGTGCTCACCTCGGAACATTATGGCCAAGAGTCGTGGTTGGACCATTTCCAGACGGGCGCCAATTTGTTCTTTGTTGTGCTGTTCACGATGGAAATGTTGCTGAAGATGTACTCGTTGGGCCTGCTTCAGGTGGACGACAAGAAAAATTATTATAATTTTTTTTTAAAATTTTGAAACACTTTTTTGCAGTACATGAACAGCCAGTTCAACCGGTTCGACTGCTTCATCGTGATCAGCTCGATCATTGAGTTTGTGCTGGTCTACTTTGAGTTCATGAAACCGTTGGGCATCTCCGTGCTGCGTTCTGCCCGTCTGTTGCGCATCTTCAAGGTCACCAAGTACTGGACGGCGCTCAGGTACAGCTTCAACTTGACGGACTGCTCATATTTTAATGACGGGAATATTACGTCCTGAATATTAAAATCTGATTCTCTGTTATCTGATCAGTCATTTACTCATTTGTTCAGTCAACTGATCACCTCTCTGCTGTCCTCCTTGCGCTCCATCATCTCCTTGCTGCTTCTGCTGTTCCTGTTCATTGTCATCTTTGCACTGCTCGGCATGCAAGTGTTCGGCGGACGCTTCAACTACAACCCAATGCAGCAGGTTGAGAGCCGAGCATTAAGCCCCGGCTTTTCGTCTCCGGTTTAAAAATGATCAGCATCGATCATGCTGAAAATATTGGACTTAAAATCCGATTCGTCATCGGATTCAAATCATGAATAGCGTCGGCGTCAGAACCGTTACCGAAATGATCAGACTAGGGTTGACACCCCAACGTTCGGGGAGGGCAAAAGTCGGGGATCGGGGTTAAAAGGTCGGGGTCGGGGAACAACAAATGTTCAGAGTCGGGGTCGAGCTTGTCGGCGACGGTGCTGTCGGGGATTGAGCCGAAATCGTCGGGGACTGGGCTCGGGGATTGATCCAAAATCTTCGGGGATCGGGGTTTTCGGGGTTGGGGTGCCAACCCTAGACCAGATCAACTGGATAAGAGGAGATCGATCATTATAAACAATTTAAACGACGTTCAGAAGCCCCGTGCCAACTTCGACACGTTCATCCAGTCGTTGCTGACGGTGTTCCAAATTTTGACGGGCGAAGACTGGAACACCGTAATGTACAACGGCATCGAAAGTTACGGTGGCATTGGTTCATTGGGAATGCTTGTGTCCATCTACTTCATTGTGCTGTTCATCTGCGGCAACTACATCCTGCTCAACGTGTTCTTGGCCATCGCGGTGGACAACCTGGCCGAGGCGGACCAGGCAATTAATTCTTTCACACCGTCCATGGCATTTGCAACTTGTCCAATGTGTTCAGGTGATGAACGCGAAGCCGGAGGAGGAGGAGGACGAGATGGAGGTGGAGGGCGACTACGAAGATGACGAAAAGTATGACCACGGAGACGAGGCGGATGAGGGCGAGGCGGACGACGACACGGACGGGGGCGAGCCGGAGGAGGTGATGGTCGGCGCCAGGCCGCGCAGGGTGAGCTTTTTCTCGAATTAATCGCGATCAGGAGGATCCACCGATCCAGAATTCCTGATCACGAATTAGGATTCCGATCGAGAATTTCTGCTCCCGAATTAAACCTGATCGGGAAGACCCATCGATCGAGACCCGAACTAGGATCCCGATCAAGAATTCCTGATCCCAGAAGATTCCGATCGAGAATTTCTGATCCTGAATTAGGATCTCGACCAAGAATTCCTGATCCCGGAAGATTTGATCGAGAATTTCTGATCCTGAATTAGGATCCCGACCTCCTGATCCCGGAAGATCCAGATCGAGAATTAATTCCTGATCCCGGAAGATCCGGATCGAGATTTTCTGATGCTGAATTAGATCCCGATCAATAATTCCTGATCCCGGAAGATCCGGATCGAGAATTTCTGATGCTGAATTAGGATTCCGATCAAGAATTCATGATCACGAATTAAACACGTGTGGGAGGATCCCCCGATCAAATGTTAAACGTTAAGGTCTCACATTTGGGCGCGCAAAGCAAACAGAAGCCGATCCCGAAGTCCAGCTCCCTGTTCATTCTGTCCCACACCAACTCTTTTCGTCTGTTTTGCAACAAAATTGTCAACCACTCCTACTTCACAAACTCCGTGCTCATCTGCATTCTGGTGGGCACCATTTTTATCACCCCAAATTTCTATTTTTTGGATGGTCTGATCATGGCACGATTAATGAATAGCTAGCTGGGCATGCATCAAGCTTCTTCCAAAAGTGCTCCGAACACTTTTTGAGTGGTCCAAAATGCGCGGATCACTCTGATCAGATCATGCCCCAGAAATGATCCCAAAATCGTTGATCAGATCATGCCCCAGAAATCTTTGATCCCAAAATCTTTGATCAGATCATGCCCAGAAATCTTTGATCAGATAATGCCCCCAAAATCTTTGATCAGATCATGCCCCAGAAATCTTTGATCAGATAATGCCCCCAAAATCTTTGATCAGATCATGCCCCAGAAATCTTTGATCAGATCATACCCAAAATGTTCTCACTCATACCACGCCACCACAGGTCTCCTCCGCCATGTTGGCCGCCGAGGATCCGCTGCAGGCGCAGTCATACAGGTGACAATTAGAGATTGGACCGATACCGATCAAGATTCTTGATCGAAATTTCGATCGGCCCTCAAGTCCGATTGATCTTTAAATTTTCAATAATTTGTTGTTTCTGCTTATACAGGAACACCATCTTGAACTACTTTGACTACTTCTTCACCACCATTTTCACTGTTGAAATTACGCTAAAGGTTTGGGTTTGCTAACCGCAAAAATATTTTAAAACAAAATTAATTGTTCAGGTGATCGTGTACGGTTTGGTGCTGCACAAAGGCTCCTTCTGTCGCAATGCGTTCAACCTGCTCGACATTCTGGTTGTGGCTGTTTCGTTGGTGTCCTTTGTGCTCAAATCGGACGCCATTTCTGTGGTCAAAATTTTGCGTGTGCTCCGCGTGTTGCGGTGAGAACATTGTTCAAACAAAAACAAACGATTCCGGGATTCGGGAATTCGGGAATTCAAAATTTCGAACTTTCGAGTTTAGAGCAGCTACATTTTTTGAGTCGAGAGTATCGTGCTTCGAGTCTGAAAAACCCCCTCGAGGTTTGAGTGCTCGAGTTTCGATCGGCAACCCTGGTTTGTATAGATCAATAGATGCCTGTCTAGACTAGAGAAAGGACCGATCGAGATTTCGATCGAGAATCTCGATAAACTTTCGTCGATCGGAGATTTCGAAATTTTAGGCCTCTCCGTGCAATCAATCGCGCAAAAGGCCTTAAACATGTTGTGCAATGTGTGATCGTCGCCGTCAAAACGATCGGCAAGTTTTTTTTTAATTTTTAGAAAATCTATTCGAATTTTAATATGTTGTCAGGTAACATCATGCTGGTCACGTTCATGCTTCAGGTGTGTAAATGTCTAAAATTTTAAAAATAAAATTCGTTAATTTTTTTTGTTTGTTAAGTTTATGTTCGCCATCATCGGCGTCCAGCTGTTCAAGGGCACCTTCTTCTACTGCAACGACGCGTCGCGCATGACGGAGCCGGAGTGCCGTGGCGACTTCATCACGCTGGAGGACGGCGACACCACCAGACCGGTGCGCATGACGCGCCTTTGGCAACGTGCGGATTTTCATTTTGTGCGTTGAAGCTTTTTTATTTTTTATTAATATTTAAAAATCGGTTAATCATAATTAGTTTTATTTTGCGGATACGTCATAACCGAGTATCTAATTAGGAAAGCAAATCAAACAAAATTGATCTCTTTTTCCCGCCGATGTTTTGTTGTTGGAATTGAATTTAAATAAAATTTTGTTATGCCAATTTAAGGACAATTGAATTAAATTAAATTAAATTTTTTGTGTGCCAATTTAAGGACAATTAAATTAAATTAAATTAAATTTTTTGTGTGCCAATTTTAGGACAATGTGATGGACGCAATGATTTCACTGTTTGTGGTGTCCACCTTTGAGGGCTGGCCCGACTTGCTGTACGTGGCCATCAACTCCAACGAGGAGGACCGGGGCCCGGTGCACAACGCGCGACAGCCGGTAATTATTTGATATAATTATTGCTTAATTACTCTCACTAATTTGTTTTGTTTTGTTTTGTTTAAACAGGTGGCCATCTTCTTCATTGCCTTCATTGTTGTGATTGCCTTCTTTATGATGAACATTTTTGTCGGCTTTGTCATTGTCACCTTTCAAAATGAGGGCGAGCGCGAGTACGAGAACTGCGAGCTGGACAAGAACCAACGGAAGTGCATTGGTCGGTCGGTCCGGTGGTGGCACCCGCCCGCCAGGGGATGCTTGAGAATTGAAATTTATCCAGACTCGAGAGCCGAGATCGAGATTTGACCCCGAGACTCGAGACTCCAAAAAACCGAGAAATTCCTTGACTCGAGACCGAGACTCTCGAGCATCCCTACTACACACACTGTGGACGCTTTTACTGGCTCCTAGCTGATCGAATCATCATGCACGGATCTGGCTCTGATCTGATCATTTTGTTGTCTGATCATGATCGGTGGAGATGATGCATTTGTGATCCGGGATTTCGAAATGTTTAATGCAAAAACACTGATCCATTAAAACCCCGAAACATCGATTAATCAAAAAGGGAACTTGGCAATTTTGGACTTAAATTTTGCCCCTTTCTCACAGAATTTGCTCTCAAAGCAAAGCCGCACAGACGCTACATTCCGCGCAACCGCTTCCAATACCGGTAGGGAGGAAACGGGGACCGATTTATGATCAAATTAGGGTTTATCCCCCCGGGGGGCGAGGGGGGGGGGGCTATCCCCGATCAAACCGGGGAACGAACGGGTCCCGGGGGTTGAGAATTGCGGGGTCGGGGGTTTTTGGGTTAGAAGTGTCGGGGATATCCCCGAAAAATGGTCTAAATTTGCGGGGTCGGGGAGGGGGTGACAACCCTAGTTATGAATATATAAATAAATGATTTAAAAAAACAATAACAAATTAAAAACCTTTTTAGGTATGATGATAATTATTCAGCCCACTTCCCAATTGAGATAATAAAAGAAAATGGAGAATTAATTAGCGATTCTAAACAAAACCAAATAATAATAATAATAGAAGAATCAAACGAATTCAAAATACCTCGGGAACATTTAGAACAATTTACAAAAAATGGAATATATCCTAAAGGAAGGTTGAAATTTTTGTAGGGATTTTAAAAACCCGGGATCAAAATTTCAGTACCAAAATTGTCAAAAAATTCGGAACATTTTTCAGTACCAATCCCGATCCCGGCGCTAACACTCTAATTAGGATACGTTTAATTGGGCTATTATAAATCACTTTATCGCCAATTTGATTTTATTGATTTTTGAAAAATCTAATCAATCAATAAAATATGTAATAGGTAATTAATATTTGCATTAAACAATTCAAAACCTTTTTTTAAATTGGACCAAATTTGCAGGGTTTGGTGGTTTGTCACTTCACAATTCTTCGAATATGCCATATTCATCATAATCAGTGAGTGCGCCGTGAAGGGGGGTTTTTGGCACATTTTCCCCACCCGTTTTAGTGCTCAACACCACAACATTGGCACTAAAGCATTATCCGCCGGGTGAGAAAAAAAGCAATAATTTTGTTGAAAATTGGAATTTTTGCTCTTTGTTAATTTGCTCTTAGGGAGAAATAAAGAGGTGTAAGTGTCGGGGGATGTAACTCAGTGGTAGAGTGCTCGCTTCGCATGCGAGAAGTCCGGGGTTCAACTCCCTGCATCTCCAAATGTTTTTTGCTTTATTTAATTATTACATTTTTGTTAATTAATTGTTATTAACAGATTATTTATTCTTTTTGTTTTATTGGCAACATTTTGAATAAGCCTAATATCTATTTATTACATTTTGAACATTTTAAAACCTTTTGAGTTAAAATTAAAATTTGTTGTGAAGTATTTAAATATTTTTGAAAATATTTTATTTTAAAATGTTACAATTGTTATTTAAACTTAAAAAAATATTTTTTGGGAATTTTTTATGTATTCCTTTATATATATCGGCACATTATTGGAATTAATAATCCTAAAATTTTAAAATAATATTTAAATTTGGAATTATTTATTAAACATGCACAGACCCCGAGATGGACGTGGTGTTGGACGTGTTCAACTTGGTGTTCACCGGCGTGTTCGCCTTCGAGGCGCTGTTCAAAATTATTGCGTTGAACCCAAAACATTATTTTGGCGACCGATGGAATTTATTCGACTTTATCATTGTGCTCGGCTCCTTTCTCGACATCATCTACGGCAAAATTGGCGGCACCGGCTCCAACATTATTTCCATCAATTTTTGTCAGCAATTTTTTTTGTTAAATTTACAAAAACCTTTTGTTTACTCTCTGATCGGTCAAGAGTTACTGATCACTTTTGGACCTTTATGTGTTTTTGAAAACGTCCACCAGCAATCGATTGGGACTCTGATCACTTTTTGATCATATTTGTTTTTGAAAACGTCTACCAGCGATCGATCGGGAGTCTCTGATCACTTTTTGAACATGATTTTTTGATCGATCGGTCCAGCTTTTTGCTGTGTCCGCACATTTGCAATCGCACTTTTTTGCTGATCAGTGATCACATTGGGACTTATCGGAATTTCTGTTTTTTCATAATGTGATCTGATCGTAATAATTTTCAGTCCGTCTGTTCCGTGTGATGCGTTTGGTCAAATTGTTGAGCAGAGGCGAAGGCATTCGGACACTGTTGTGGACGTTCATGAAGTCTTTCCAGGTCCAAAAAATTTTGTTTTTTAAATTTTTAAATTGTTTTTTTGGTATTTAACAGGCCCTTCCGTACGTGGCACTGCTCATTGTGTTGTTGTTCTTCATCTACGCGGTGATCGGAATGCAAGTGTTCGGCAAGGTGGCGTTGGACGACGACACGGAAATTCATCGGAACAACAATTTTCACACATTTCCGGCCGCCGTGCTCGTCCTATTCCGGTCGGTGAATACAAAAGAACGATCGATCGATCAATTGATTGAACTCGCAGATCAAAAACTTTGTCCAAAAGAACGATCGATCGATTAATCGATTGAACTCGTATAGCAAAAATCGGACCAATCTCCGATCGTTTTCGATTTAAAAAAATGGTCCACGGGGGGGGGGAGGAATGATCGGGCATTTTGGTCGGGACCGAACGAACCCCCTCGGGGGAGATGCTGTCAAAGGAAATTATTGCCCGATTTTGGCCCAATTTTTATGGCATCCATTTTTTCGCAAATAAAATTTGTCCCTCTGATGCTTCTCCTTTTACTATTAAGGACCAATTATTGTAATGAGCATTTATTTTCCGGGAAATGCTTATTTTGGCCTCAAAAGAAAAGAATTTTTCAACACAAAGTTCTAAAAAATATGGCAAAAGAGTGGAAGGAGAAGGAAATATGGCAAAACTTTTCAAAATTATGTTTTTTTGGCATTTTTTTGCCATAAAAAAATTTGTTTGTTTAAAGTTCGGCCACGGGCGAAGCATGGCAAGAGATTATGCTGTCCTGCTCCGACCGTGAGGAGGTGAAATGCGACCCGGCCAGCGACGACTACAAGCGGGATCCGAATGCCGGATGCGGTGGGTGGGGGGGGGGGGCTGGTGGC
>MEIZ01000021.1:445573-463367 GCA_001723225.1 Globodera ellingtonae | reverse complement strand
GTACCCCTCCCCCAAAATCAGCAAAATTACAGTATCCTTCCCCAAAAAATCAGCACGAAAATTACAGTATCCCTCCACCAAAAATCAGCACGAAAATTACAGTATCCCTTTCCTCCCCTCCCCCCAAAATTCACCGTTTTTGGGGGACTGATTGCCAAGACTTTTTGCCAAACCTTAAAAATCCGGGCGCTAAACGAACCCGCATTCAATTTTCAACGAGAAATTCTGGAATCGATTCTCGAGTTGAGCTTTTTGGGATCAAAAAATTGGAAGGGTTCATTCGAGATAAAAGCTAAGATTGATTGATCATTCTCGGCTTTTCCCATTCTCAGAAGCGTCAATTTGCCGCCTTCGCACAAAGCGTATGCCCAACAGCAGCAACAATTTGACGACGAAATTCCAATTGCTATGATCGGACGGTTGGGTGGAAAATTTTATTGAAAATTTTGAAAATTTCATTTGTTTTTTAGCCCCGCAATGCCACCCGAACTGCTTCCCGCCGATGGTCGACAGCATTATCATCACCAGCAGCAACAGCAGCAGATGAAGGTGAACGGCTCCGCGCGGACGACGGGCGTTCGACGACGGCTGCCTAACCTGGCTTCAATTTATGGCGCCCGCAGGGGCAGGACGGACTCGCAGCAGCCGCTGAACGACTCCAACGACTCGTCACTGGGTGAGACAGCCGGGGTGGGGGCTAATTAAAATGTCTGTCATTAATCGTCAGGAAATGGCGCCTGGGGCTCTTCCGCTGTGCCCTCCGGTGTTGCGGTGGTGAACGACGCGTTCCGTGCCAGCGGTGACGCCGGTGGGGGACCGGCCGCATATGCGGGCCATTTCGCCGCCGGGCGAGCCGACGCGGCGCCGTCGACGACAGCGCCGGCAGGCCAAATGCGACAGTTCATCTTCGTCAACAGAAGGTGGGGGGGGGCAGGCAGGCGCCTATTTCTTGGGGAAATTTTTGAAATTTTGAATAATTGCACAGTATGCCAACGGACTCCGATGAGGAGGATTGGTGGGAACGCCGACGGCGTCTGGACATGGAGGAGAGCAGTCGAGGGGGCGGCGCTGGTTGCACTTCGGCATCGCCGCCACATCGGCGCATGGACGGCGGCGCCGGCGGCGGCGCATCGGCGGCGGCACGGCGTCCGGCGGCGGCGCCATTTGCGAGCCGTGCCGCCGCGAGCGCTGGCGGCGGCGCTGGAGGCGTTCACGCAATGGCCGGCCTGTTGTCTGACTATGAGGACACTTATGAGGAGGACACTTACAGGTGGTCGATTACCGTATTTCCTAAATAGTGCCCCCGGGGCTCTATTATTCAACCTCCCCCCCCCCTCCGCATAAATTTATAAGAATTTTCATTGAAAACCCACAAAAATCCATGCCAGGCCCGATCCTGTCTCTTATACACATCTAGATGTGTATAAGAGACAGGGGGTCAACTTTGCCTACCCGTACTTCATCTCGTTCTTCATGCTGTGCTCCTTCCTCATCATCAACCTGTTCGTGGCGGTCATCATGGACAACTTTGACTATTTGGTGAGTGAGTTTCCGCCACCGCCGACCGCGCGGCGGACTCGGCACTCCGAACTAGGGATGTAACCGGATGCCAAAAAAAAGGTCCGGACACCGGCATGCCATGCCCAAAAATGTCCGGAAGTCTGGCATGCCGTGCCCAAAAATGTCCGGAAGTCTGGCATGCCGTGCCCAAAAATGTCCGGAAGTCTGGCATGCCNCTCCCCCCCCCCTCCGCATAAATTTATAAGAATTTTCATTGAAAACCCACAAAAATCCATGCCAGGCCCGATCCGTCCGGTCGGCCCGTCCGTTTGCCCTACATGCCGTCCACGCGGACGGTGGTGCGCCCCATCGACATCGAGCAGTACGGCGGTGGTTTGTCCGCTGTCGCCGGTGCCGGACCAGCAGCGCAATATCAGCGACGCCATGGTGGCGGCGGCGGTTATGACGAACAACAACAGCCACCGATGGGAGGCGGTGCAGGAGGAGGGCACGGAGCAGTACATCATCAACAGCAACCTCAGCAACAGCCGAGAAGACGACGCATTTTGCCGGCACAACCGTCGGCGGATGGCCGCCACCCACATTATGAAGACCACCGCACTGGACGGAACGTGTTGACGGACAGGTGGGGGGCATGGAATCGTCACGATGACCTTGAACAGCATCAACATGTTGATGTTCAACTACATTTTTAGATTGGTGGGCGACGCGCTCCAGCTGGGCCCTTATCACGACGCGCACGTTGTGGAGGTGGCGCGGCGCGAGTTGGCCGAGGCGTACCAGCTGGACGAACGCAACGTAACTCTTCCAACTAGAGATCGGGCCGATCGAGATTCTCGACTTGAGGGTTTTCGATCGAGATTTTCGGATTCTCTTAATCGAAATCTCGATCGGTCCTCAAGTCGATGATCTCTACTTTCCAACACATAATCCAGCGTGAAACCATTTTTGGCGATCTCTGTTTTATCACGTCCTCGCCGGAGGGGGCGTGCCGCCGATAATTCGAATTTTTAATTTAAAAATGTTTTAATTTCCGGTGTAAAACACCAATAAAGTAAAGCCAAATACAGTGCAAACCCTGGATATCGTATACATTTCGATGGATGTTTTGCCCACGGTATTTGATAATGCCTGTCCCCACAAATGTCAGATGGACTCCGCCGCCTACACCTATCTGGAGCAGCACCTTGGCGGCGTTTGTCCAGAAGACATCCAGGACATCAACAAGTACTCCCAGGTTAGAGCTTCTCCATTCCGTGCACATTTTTGTTCCAATATTTTGTTTAGCATGCACTGATGAGGCCGGTAGAGGTGGATGATGTTGATGAGGATGAACTGGTTGAACATGATAAAGGAACAACAACAGCAGCAGCCGGACGGGGAAGAACGGTCGGGGGAGGAGGCGAAGGCGGCCATCTTCAGCAGCAGGAAGACGATCTGTTGCTCGTCACCACGCTCTGATCACAGAGCTCGACTCAAAGAAATTGATCAAAAAATGTTGCCATCAATCATCGTTAGCCCCCAACCCAAAAATTGATCGGAAATTTGCTCAAGCAAAACGATGATTTCAAAATGTTACTTATTTCCAATTGTGATCGATCATTTAAATATATTTGTCGTCGTGCGAAAAAAAGCAATTGTTTTTTGTTTAATACGTTCTAATTGCGGGGAACAACGATTAAGAAAGTTGTAAAAGTGCGAATTGTTTCTGTCTTGACGTGGTTGGGGGGATTTGAATTAGCGGGGAAATTTTCGCGTAAAAATATTATTTGAAAATTCAGTCCTGAAAATGCTAAAATGATTTTGACGATTTTGTTCAACCAAAAATTGCATTTTTGTTTTAAAGAATGTAGGCAATGATTTTTACAAAAAACTTATTGTTTTTAGTTTATACTTTTTCTGGACTCTAAAAATAATTTGGATTTCTACAAAATGTCGGACAACACAAGCGACTCGGAGCAGCAACAGCAAATGAAGGAAATGTGAGTTTGTTTCCGAATGAATCAAATCAAATGGCATAAATTGCCAAATTTCAGTTGGATTTGTGCCGACGTTTGGCTCGGAATCTTTGCTTTTCTTTGTCCTTTTGACGTCGGACTGAATGTTGCGCTGGTCAACCATCGCTTTGACCGTTTGGTGGACGTGCACTTCAAATCGAGGAAATGGTCGTTGGGTTCGATGGAAATCCGTCGCGCAACTGACGGAAGTGGCGCACAAATTACCAAATACTACGGTGGTAAACGGCCGCTGCCAATTCCACAAGGACCGATGCCAGGCAAAGTGATCGGCTTCGAATGCATTTGGATATGGTCGTTTTCTTTTTTAAAAAGTTTATTAATTTTTAAAATGTTTTTGAATTGTGAATTTCAGTTATGTCGACCAAACCGTCATCGAATTTCTTCAGCGCATTTGTCGCCTTTTCGGCTCTTCCGGGACAAATGTTGCAATTCATACCTTCCTCTGCCACGGCCACAGCTGGGAAATTATTTGGCAAAAGATTTGGCCGTTGGTCAATGACAACATTTGCCAACTTTTTTTGCCCTATTCTTATCTCGACCGTTTGCGACAATTCTCTCCGGCCATTCTTCGCAATTGCGCAAAGCTCCGTCTGATCGATTCCATTGAACATTTCCCCGACTTTCCGGCCGAAGACAACGCCAATGCTTCTTCCAGCCAAGCCATGGCCAAATGGTTGCTCACTCCCCGGGAAGACGGTCGTCCGAAGATGCTTAATTGTGACTTTTATTCGGGAATGGGAATCAAAAGGGTAATTTCTCATTCTTAGAGTCAATTTGAGCGTATGAATTATTCCCTTCATTTTAGTCATTTGTCAACGCTTCTGCGCCGGTCAATTTCATCATCTGCGTTTGTTCATTTTCTCGCACTGAACCATTTGAGCTGACAAACAATTGGACGGGGGAGCGATTGACATTTCGACGCCTTGAAAGAGACAAATGGCTGTTGGTGCGTTGTCCAATTGTGCGGGAAGAGGCCAAATGGGCCGTGTGGGAGAAGGAGGCAATTGAGTGGAAAGGGCACCGTCTATGGAATTGGAATCGCATCGCCATCAACTTTGCAGACAAGGACATCGGCGACGAGTAAGTGAATGAATAGTTTCGGAATTCCCCTCCAATCAAGGCCGTACACCAAAGGGGGAAGCCTTTTGTTTCTCAGAATTTGTAATTTCTTGACCAATTTTTCTTAACATTTGTATTTGAAAATTTCTCAAAAAAAAAATGGAATAAACAGCCCCATAAGAATCGACTTTTTGGATCGGGCCCCCTCCGAAAAAAAATCCTGGCTACGGCCTTGCCTTCAATTTTTTATTTTCAGGCCGGTTGACGCAAAGGCAGGTCCAAGTGAGCTCAAGAACACGTCCACGGCGCGCCGACCCGTCGTCACCAAAGGGTATGTGTAGAAAATTGGTCAAAAACTTGTAAAAATGCAAAACAAAAGGGTTCCCCCTCTTGTTTTTTTTCCTCAAATTTCATTTGGGGGGGGGGGCGAATCCCCCCTCCCCCTGCTGGCTACGGCCCTGGTGTGTAAATATTGGTATCCTTTTCTTGCATCAAATTGTTCAAATTATTTCTTTGCTTCCATCTTTTAGAAAAGTGTTTCCAGAGGTATTCGGGGGGTGTAGACTCCGAATATGACCACCTCTGTTTAGACCGATTTTCGAACCGCGGGCCCGAATTTGAATATTTTTTGGAAAATTCAAATTTTCCAAAATCAATTTCCCCCAACAAGTCATTCAAAAAAAAGCATAAATTCGGTCATTACTTGCCACAGGAATCGCGACAATGTTGCGACGGCGGCAGCCAGAGGCACTATCAGCAAGCGCAGTGTCGTTGGGATCAGTGTGGTGCGCAACGGGCCGACGAAGAAGCAGAAGCAACAGCAGCAGGAGGATGAGAAGTGATCCGCAGAGGATTGATTGGGCATTGACATAAATAAATATATGTTCTTTTTTCATTTGACTCGATTTGACATTTTTATGGACAACTGAAAAATGGAGAAGCCCCAGCCCGACCATTGTCGATGAGGGATGGATTATTTTGCCAAGACGAAGAATAACAATTCGAGGCATGAGAATGCTTCTGGTCCATTCGATTGGTTGTGTACCTCGCAATAATCTCATGTGTTGTGTGACGGACTGATCACATGACTTAAAACATTTCCAAAAGTGGCCGATCACTTTAGCAAGCATTTGTCGAGTCCAGCTCCGTCCCACCTTGACAGTCCCAATGAAAATGGATTTGCCCCCCCCCTTCCCTCTCTCAAATTACCAATCAACTCCTCTCGCCGTGCTGCGCACGAATTCGAAAAAATTTCTAGCTGGAAGCAACCACTGAGGAAGTTATGAGCCCTGGACTGAAGTGTCCCGTTCAATAAGGACTCAGTTGGCCATTGTGTAGAAAATGCTCATTATAATTTTTTCATGTATAGTTTAAGAGCTTGGTAGGCAATTAGAAGGAAAATTGTCAAAACCCGCTTTTAAATGCTCTAATTTTATTTTCTATTGACGGATTCGTAATCAGAGCATCAAATAACATTGTATTTTCAGACAATTTTTCGAAGAAATTCAATTTTCCAAACGAAAAAGGTCCTCCCTATTATAATTTTGCCCAACTTTCAGAAGCTGTATCTCAGCTCATAGTTGTTGTCTCAGCCTAAAAATAATTCCATGATTTCTCTCGTCGTCAAGCAATTTTTAGAGTAGAAATTGGCGGGCATTTTTCATTTTACTTCTGTTTTCAGATCAATATACTATACTAGTATTTGTGCGCTTTCATTAACTAAATCCCGAATTTGCTTCATCCCATGGAGGGCACACTGTCCAAGTGGACAAATGTTGTGCATGGATGGCAGCACCGTTATTTTGTGCTTAATGATGACGCGCTGTGCTATTACACGTTTGTTCTTCTTTTTTTTTAACCAAAAATAACGGGGGAAGTACAATGCCACCAAAATTCATTTATTTAACTCAAAAAGAATTTTTTTCTAAAAAAAAAAATTGTTTTTAATTAGGTCCAAAGAGAAGATGGCACGCGGCCAGCAGCGCGGCTGTATTCGTTTGCGCGGTGCGGCGCTCGGAATTGACGAAGAAAACAATGCCCAATTCACAATTGCCGTCGATGGCAAAGTGTTTCATTTGCAGGTTATTTAATATTTTGAACATTTTGGCGACCACGCTTAATTGTTAGCTAAAAGTCGATTAAATTCAATTTTGATGCGCGCGTGTTTAAGGGAAAGAGTCGAGCGGAGCGTGACACGTGGGTGCGCGTGTTGGAGCGCGTCATCCACGAGAAGTGCGGCTACTACCGACCGCCGCAGGAGGATCCGTTGGAGGAGTTGCGCAAGCGAGTGATTGTTGCGGAAAATCAATCACAAACGTTGATGGAGCAGGTTAGTACATGTACAAGAATTTTGAAAATTCCTGGACCTGGATCCTGGTCCTTGGATTTTAGTGAGGTGCTTGAACCTGGTTTCCTGGACACAAATCCGGGCTCGCTGAAGGCCCGGACTTGGAGCCTGGATCTAGGAAAAAATCACGCCTGGATCCAGGACGGGCTCTAATAGTTATTATATGTACAATTTGAAGAATTAAATTTATTATGTTTCGGACATTCAAAAATAGAGCTTGGAATGTATCCCCCTGGGGGCGTCATTTTCGTAAAAATTCTGTGCAAAATTGTGTTCTGTTTTAGACCCGAAATTTGGAACAAATCAATGCCCGAGAGTCGGAGAAGGCCGAGCAGAAGCGGAAGAAAATGCTGTCAGAAATTATTGCCACCACCAAACGGCTTCAAAGCACGGTGGACCATTCGTGCGTTTTGTTGCGTCAAGTGCAACGCGATGTTGGCACGTCGGCCGACATGACGACGTCCAAAGGGCGGGACAAAGTCCGTCCGGCACCAGCAAAAACAACGACAGAAATGGCGGACGATTTGAATGGCAAAATGGGAGAAATTGCGAGTGCTGAAATTGAAGCAGTAGCGGGAGGACAACAATCGCAGAAACAACGCGAGTCGGACGAAGAAGAGGATGAGGCAGTTGGCACCAACGGCAAGGAGGTCAGTCAGTCAGCAAAAATGGTGGAGCTTTTTCTGTTTTTTTTTTGTAATAATTAAATTGTTTGTTTGTTCAGGATTTGCCGCTGAGCTTGGACGATGTGGTCAGCTACTCCAGCTCTGATGACGAATTTTATGATGCCACGGAGGAAGAGCAACGCCATGGACGTGCCGCCGGTGCGAAGGTGGTGGGCGAGCAGCGCAAAATTTCGGCCGATGAATCCGGCGGCGGTGCCCTTCGACGGAGCAGCAAAGACGGGATGTTGGCCAGGTGAATTGGCGGGGGGAAGAAGTGCCACTTTTTTGTGTGATCCCCAGAGTGTACTGTACTATAGTATTGTATTGTACGATATAGATAAAGAATAATAAAGCATTTTGTTTAAACGCTTTTGAAAAAATCGGAAACAATTTTTTTAACGGAAAACGTATAACAAAAATTTTGCTCATTTGGTGCGTACCTCCCGGAATGCAACATTTTTCGAAGAATCCCCAATCAAGAAAATGAACAAAAAAGACTCCCAGGGGCCAAATATGGGAAAGTGGGATGGAAGCAATTTTTTTTCAAAAAATTTTGGATTTTTTATGCACCCACCCACCCATCGTCCTTATCTTTCCTTTTTTTTTGCATAAAATTTTGAACATTTCCCCCCCCCCCCGGTTCAACAGCAGAATTCCTCGCAAGCACAGCCACCACCAATTCTTCCCGCCCGGCCATGGCCATTCGGCGGCACACCATCGGCCCTCTCTGGCCACGTTGTCGGCACTGGACGCAACCGACTGGGGTCAATTTGATGCAAAACGCACCGACTACGATGCCATCTACAACAACACACATGACGAACAGGACATTGGGGATGTCAACAAGCAGCATGGGAGTGTGCTCATGCATTTACTGTCTCAAGTGGGAGTTTTTACCTCTTCTTTAATAAAACGTGCTCAAACTACTGCTTCAAAAACTTGAAATGTGTAAAACGGACACTTTCTTAGGTCAGTGTCGGCATGGACTTGACAAAAGTGACACTGCCAACATTCATTTTGGAACGACGCTCTCTGTTGGAAATGTACGCCGATTTCTTTGGTCAGCAACAGTTTTTTGTTATATTTCTATGGAGGTTTCAGTCAGTAATTTTACCCATTTGCAGCTCATCCGGACGATTTTGTGAGCGCGGTCAACGAAGACTCGGCCGAAATAAGGTTGTTTTTTTAAAAATTTAATTTGAGTTTTTTAAAGAATTGAAATATTTTTTTTTTGTAGATTTTTGGCTGTCCTCAAGTATTACCTGAACTCCTTCTTCCCCGCGCGCAAGAGCGGCGTGGCGAAGAAGCCGTACAACCCAATTCTGGGCGAGTCGTTTCGCTGTCGCTGGACGCTGCCCGAGACCACACCGTCGACCACAAGCCGTACAAAGGGTGGACCATTTCCGGGCTCCGCAACCAACCAGGTCTCGGAAATAACAACAACAACAATACCTTTTGATGAAAAAAGTCCATGTAAAGTTGATGGACTCCTCCAACTTCTCAGGTGACGTTCATTGCGGAGCAGGTCAGCCATCATCCGCCGATTTCCGCCTTTTATGTTGAACATCCGGAGGCCGGCGTGTCGTGCACTACGCACATTTACACAAAGTCGTCCTTTCTTGGCCTGAGCATTGGCGTCCAAATGATCGGCAAGGCGACAGTCCGAATTCACAAAGTAATAAAGCGAGTTCAAATTACAATTTTATTACTTTTTTGTTGTTGTTGTTACTTTGACCATGTTTCTCTCTCTCCCTTCCCGCCCTTTTGTACAGAACAACGAGACGTACACGGCGACATTCCCCAACGGTTACGGACGCGCAATAATGGCAACGCCATGGTTTGAACTCCTGTCTCTTATACACATCTAGATGTGTATAAGAGACAGCCCCTGGACACCCGTAAAATTTTTTGTTTTGTCTTGGTTTGGATGTTGAAAATTTGGGATTTTGTACAAAAATGTGAATCATGTGTAAAATCCTGTTTGTTTTTTTCCGTTTCAATGTCCCAAGAAAATTTCTGTTTCTTTTTTCAGGTCGAATTGCGCTGTGAACAGACTGGCTACCGGGCCGAAATCGAGTTCCTGGCCAAGCCGTTCTTTCGCGGCAAAGCCCACCAAATTCATGGCCAAATTTTCCATGGTGCCCGAAAGAATGCGGTGATGCAGCTGAAGGGCGAATGGAATGGGCAAATTTTTTTGAAACGCGAGAATGCCACCGACTTCCAGCTGTTCACAGATGTACGGCAAAAGCCGGACGTTCAAAAGGTGGCGACTAATTGAATTCGTTTTTTTTGCTATTTTTTGGGGTTTTTTTAATAAATTTTATGCTTTTTGCTTGCCAGGAGTGCGTGCCGGTGATGGAACAAGAGGACCGAGAGAGTCGCAAACTGTGGCGTCATGTCACTGCAGCATTGTTCAGCGACAACATTGAAGTTGCATCCCAATGTGGGTTTGTTGAGCCGTTCATTTCATTCATTGTTTCCATGCTGCACAAAAAGTGTTGTCTCAAATCGATAATTCCTTCCTTCCTTCTCGGCGCGTTCAGCCAAGCGTTGGATTGAGCAACGCCAACGGGACGAGAAGGCGGAGCGTGAACGGCTTGCGCAGCCTTGGCAACCGCGCCATTTCATCCGGATGGGCGACGGTGCGCCGACGGACGCGTGGAGGTACTGCGACGCGTTGGAGCAGCGCATGGCGGCGCCGGAGGCGGACGGCCTGTAATGATGGATGATGAAAATGTGTGCAAAAAGGAACAAATTTAATGGAGAAGTAAACGGAAGATGCTTTCGCCCAAATTACCCCCACCTCCACCACAAAACAGTCATTTACATAGCTTGTTTGTTCCCTCTGGTAATTAAATGTGTTTGTGTATTAATTAATCCCCCAACGCGCATTCTGTTGCATTCATTCGTTTAATTGTTTGCTTCTTTCTATCCCCACAAAATTCTGCTCGTGTGAACTGTCTGTTGTTCAGGACACTCAAATCAATCAGAGAATAACATTTTTTTTTGTTTAAAAAAAAAATCATTAAAATTTTGCGCCAAAGGTGTTTATCAATATTTAATTGTGTTACGGTGTGCTTTTGATGTTTGTTGTGTGGATACTTTGTCCGCTTAATTGCCAATTGGAGATTCGAATAAAAACCAAATGCTTTTGACGTTTTTGATGCCATTTTTTAAAATAATTCTTTTGTGTTTATTCAATTAAATCAATGGGCGCTGCGTTGTCGAAAGCAACAAATTTTGTTGGCGGTGGCGGTCCTCAAAAAATGGTTTTCGTCGTGAACACGTCGCTCAGGATGGGCGCTGGCAAAATGGCGGCGCAGGCGAGTTGCAAATGGGAATTTTAACGATAATTTTGAGTTTCAGGTTGGACACGCTGCAGTTGCGGTGTACAGGCTAGCCCTGGAGTCGGACGAAGGTCGGAACGCGCTGGAACATTGGGCACGCCACGGGGAAATGAAGGTGGTCAATTTGTTCAAACAGGACATCAACGGGGTTAATTGTTGATGATCCAAAATCCGTTAAAGCCGGTGTTTTGTTCCGATTGAACATCTTTTTTTAAGATTGTTCTCCGTGCCGACAGCGCCAGTCAGTTGGCCGAGCTGTGCAAACAAGCCCAACAAGTTGGACTGATCGCGCAGCTCATCCACGACGCTGGCCATACGCAAATCGCGGCCGGTTCATGCACAGTGCTCGGCATTTTTGGGCCACGTGAGGAAATTGACAAAGTGACGGGCCACTTGAAGCTGCACAATTAATGGTGTTGATCCAGCGATCGTGCCAACGCTTTTTTTTTTGTTTGTTTTCAAATTGAATGCCTTTCTCTGCACAAAATTGAGAAAAGATAAATACAATTTTCCAATTATTACGCTAAATGAAAAAGCCAAGGTTGGAGTCAAGATTGTAGAAATTTATAATTTACAAACAAAAAATGCATGAGATACTCGTCGAACAAGACATTTACAATACATATAATCTCAAAAAAAAAAATCGTCCAGAATTGGAAAAAATCAAAAGTTCGGTCTCGTCATTCAATTCAACAGCCGTTGCCGTGCTGCTTTGGTGCACTTTTGCCCGCAAAAACGGCCACACATGGCAACTCCAAACTCTCACTGTTGCTGCTGCTCTCGGCCTCGTCGCTTAAAGATTTTCTAAATAACATTTATGGATTGTTTAAAGGGGAATTTGTTCAAAAATGCGTGTTGTTTGCTCCCTTGCCTCCTCGAGTTGGAGCAGTTCGGCATGCCGGGAAGCACGCCGATCAATTTGCAATGCGTTTGCAAATTTTCGCGTTGTTTTGTCAGCGGCGGCGGACAGTCGGAATCGGCGGTGAACGACGTCAACTTCTTGGACTTGTGGTCGGTGCTGCCGGGCGAGGACGGCTTCTGATTTGGGTCACCATCAGTTGAGAGCGGTCTAAAAAATGAAGAAATTTGTTTAAGAAAACCAAACATAAAATATTAATTCAATTTGTCGAATGAATTTTGTTTTTTTTAATTTAATCACGTTCACTTACTTACCTCTTACGGACGAGTGCCTCCGGTTTGTTGATGGAACTGCCGCCCGAGGACGGCATCGCCACTTTTTGTGGCTTTTCCAGCGGAAGTTCAGCACCAGAACACTGGCCGTGCGTCTGCTGACGGGTCAGCTGCAGCAGTTCCTGCTCCTCCTTGCGCTCGTGGGCCCCTTGGTCCGTCTCGGTCCAGTCCAGCTGGGCCAGAAAGTCCGACTCGGCTTCATCAATTCCATGCAATTGGTTCTCTGATTGGAAATGGAAATTTGGTTTTGAGAAAAACAGAGATGGAATTCCTTAAAAAATTGTTGTTTTTGCATTTCCATGTCCCAATTTCTTATTTAGTTTTTGAAAATCTGAACTCAATGTATGCGTTTCGTCGTATTCCTCCAACTGTTTTTTGTTCCGTTGCTCTTTCAAACGTACATAAAGCGTTCGATTGTCCGCCGGCTCCTCCGAACTTTCTGCAAAAAAATGATTCCAAAAAAAAATTTGAAAATAATAAAAACCGCGCTGGTCGCCTTCACTTTCACACTGTTTCAGTTCCTCTTCGCTCACAAAGTTCGGGTTGACTCGTCTGATCTACTGGTGGTAAAATAAATTCAATCAAATTAATGAATTTTCTTAAAAAAATTTTGCAAAATTAAACTAAAAAAACAATAAGAACGGACCCGACAGTGATTTTTAAAAACCCGGGTTATTCGAGCTGCTCGCTCACCTCCGCTGCCTCCTCATAATAACACGATGCTTTGACAAAACTGTTGGTCGGTAGCACAGAAAGCGGACTCTAAAAATGAACAGTTTTTTTTTTGTTGTTTGAATTTACTTAAAAATTTGGTACCAATTGTGTCTGTAAATGGTCCGTCACCGACTGTGTGGCTTTTATGCAAACGCTGGAGCTCAACCGTTGTCCGGACAATGTGTGCTGTATTTGGGAGGCCCGTTGCTGCTGGGGCCGGACGGGCGTGTACGGGCTGCTCGGGTCGTACAGAGACTGGGTTGATGCGGCGGCCATCTGCTCATCCTGGTCCGAGTCGTAAAAGGAGTCATCGCTTTTGTTGCCGTCCATAATAAACCAATTTTGTAATGAGTCAAGAGCCAATAAAAATAGAGAAAATGATTTAGAGTCCGGTAAAATATTTATAAAATAGCGGGAACGGGAATTTCAAAAAATTGCGACAATTTTTTATATTATTGATAGTACAAAAATTTCTGTTTTCTTTTATTTAACCGTTATTTTATGCCGAATTTCCTCATCGACAAGTCCAACATGTTCATCCTCTGGTCCAATCTTTCGTGGAATCGTCCACTTTGACGCCCAATTTTTATTTGTTATTTTCAAATTTTTATTTGGCATAAGCAATTGAAAGACATTTTATCCATTAATTAAAAATAAAAATTTTTGTTTTTGTTTCTTTTCTTTTTTTTTATCTGAAAGTCATGTTTTAAGCCCAAAATTAATTTTTGAAACCATGCCCGGTTCCCGAGTTCGAGCCCATTGACGAAAAGGAAAATTGTTGTTGGAAATATACAGAGATTATTATTCGTCTCTTCTAAAGATTGAAACCCATTTGTATATGGCTCTTTTGAAATACCCAAACTTTTTGTCGCCGATTTTGCATCGCCAACCTGTTGTTTGTCCCATTATTGTTCATGGTTTTGCGTCCGCACATGGACATGACGAGAACAAACCACACCCAATAGACGACCCGACCATACCGCGTCAGCCCGACATGTACCGGTAAGGACTTTTGGCACTCAAAATGCCATGTATTCAACTCGCTTTTTTAATCGACTCGCTTGGGGTTCGTTAAGCCTAAGCCTAAGCGTTTGCGCGAGTTTAATCATAAATGCCTTTTTCCACTAAAAAGCGAGTTGATTTTGTTGATTCAGCTTGCTTAAAAAAAGCGAGTTGATATTTTACCCTCAAAATTCAACCCCCCCCAATCCGATAAATGTTTTTGAATGAAACAAATTTTTGACATCGATTTACCCTGCAGGCCTGGCTCCGATTCGTTCGCTTATGAAAACCCGTGGCCAAAGCTGAACAAAGGTCGTCTTGACTGGTAACATTTTCACAATTTATGTTTTTGATAATACTGTCATTTTACTCCCAAATGTTTTGGGTTGAAAGTTTTGACGATTACAATAAAAGATTGATTCAAAATTTCCAAAAAAAAATTTTTTTTTTTTAATTTTTGTATCCCGTTTTTAAAGGCTGTTCAATGACGGTTGGCGTAGGCCACTCGCTGCGGATCAGAAAGGATATTTGGTTGTTTTTTTTGTTTTTGTTGTAAATTTTTGAACATTTTAATTGCATGCATTTAGCGTCGTCAATGGCTGTACTTCAAATGCAATTCGCGCGACGAGTACAACGACTGGAAGAAATGGCACATGACCATGCCACTCTTTTGCACTGGATGTCTTGTGTTCATCACTTTCTTTATGGGTTACTGCTTGCCGGACTGGTGATTTTTTCCCGATAAATTGAACATTTTTTTTGCTCCCCAAAGCCCAACGGGGCCTAAACTTTCGGGGGTTTCTCGTTGATTTATGTACTAAATTTGTCAATAAATTCAACCCCTAGGCCGCGTAATTTAGAGAAAAAAAAACAAATTTTTGACTGGGGGGGGGGGTCAATTTTTAGGGGTAAATTGCACACAAAAAAAAATTGTTAAAAATTTTGCCAACATTTTGAGGCCGTCCTCGAAGGAGTGGGCACTGCGCGAGGCGCACTTTGAACTTGCACGCCGCGAGAGGGCCGGCCTGCCGCACATCAGCCCGGATCTGCTGGAGCGCAAGCGCGTGGAGGCGTGTCTGCCGTCTGAGGACGAGTTGCGCGACTTTGACATTCTCATCTGATCTGATCTGATCAGATTGGACGAAGTGATCAATCTCAAAACGATTGTCATTTGTTTTTGTTTTGCAAAATCAACAACAGTTAGGGAATATTTGATTTGTGTATAATTTGATGAAAATGTTTGGTAGATGAGATGTGCCGGTTGCTTTCTCCAATTTATATTTGTTCAATGTTGAATGTTTTTTCCACAAATTTTTGTCACAAAAATTTGAAAAAAGAATCATTTGTTGCCAAATGTCGTCACCATCGACACCGACGGATGTGCCGTCCACGTCGCTCTTCACCGTGTTGCGCAGTGTCACTGTGCCCGTGTTTGGTGAGGAACGGTTGGCCGAATGGCGGGCGGGTTATGAACGAGTGAAGGTCGGTGGGGGTGGGGGACGGACGGACGAATTTTTTGCCGCAAATTATGCCATAAATTTTGAACAAATTTTGGTAGTTTTAAAAAAAATGTATTATACTAGTAATTATGTATTTTCCCCACATAATTATGCCATAAATTTTGAATTTTTGCATTGAAAAAGCGTGGGGGTTGGTTGGTTGTGGGTTTGAACAAATTTTGGTAGTTTTTTTCAAATAATAATTTTTTAGGACCTCCACCGTCTTCAAAGTGTCATGGAATGGCGTGTGATCAAATTGTCTTTTTGGACCGCTTTCGGTACGGCATGTGCCATCATTTTAACAAAAAACAAAAATTAAATCCCCCCCCCCCCTCATTTTTATGTGTGGGATATGTCGTCGGTGGGTCTACCACTTACAGTGAATCGGTGCGCCGCTTTGAGGTGTACACCGCCGGCAAGCTGTACACGGACAAGCCGCACAACCATTTGAGGGTAAAGTTTTCTGTTTTTTTTGTTTTTTTTAATTTTTCATCCCCAATTTTTAGGGGAGACGGCTTGATTACGCTGTAAGTGCAGGGAAGAAGAGAGAGAGAGAGAAATGATTTATTATAAAAATAATGTTTTTTTTCAAATTTTTTTTTTCTATTTTTAAATATTTGATTTTTATAGCTTACCCGCTTTAACGTCCAAGGCTGCAAGGTCGGCCTGAAGCTGGGCATTGGCGTTGCCACCATTGTGTGAGAGGGGGGGGGGAAAATTTGTTTTTTTGAGAATTTTGTTTAATTTTTATGAATTTTCAGGTCCCTGATCTTGGTGCCGACCACATTTCGTGCCCATTTTTCATTGCTCAATATTCCGCTTGCAACAAGTGACAATGGGAGGAAAAATGGGACATTTTCTGGGGAATTAACAAAACAAAAAAACTAAAAAATTATATTTTTTTTTATTAAAAAATTCAAAAGTTCCAGTGATGGTTCTCGGTGCAAACACAACCTTCCGCGGTTGGGGCATGGCCGGGTGGCGTGCATGTGTGCCGGCAACAATTTATGCAGTGTAATAAATCAATTTTGGCATTTTTTTTTTGTTTTTTAATATTTTAACAAATTTTTTTTCAAAAAATATTTTTTTTTTTGACATTTTTGTTGTTGTTGCAGTTCATGTCCGGTGTTGGCCATTCTGTGCGGCTGTGCGTACCATCGTTGTTTGCCCGACACATTCTATTGGCGCATTAAGGCCGACTTTGAGCACAAAATGCGTGTTGATGCAGAGTACAAAATGGAGCTGATCGCGTACACCAGCGACCGCGGGAAATTCAAAATGTCCCGTTACATGCCGTGGACGCGCAGGGAAATGGTTCGTCTCCTCCCTTATTAAACAAAAAAAACAAAACATATTTAAATAAATAAATAAATATTTTTTGTTATTCACTCAATCCAATCGCTAGCGGGGAATGTGCGGTTTGTTGAGATTCTGTCTCTTATACACATCTAGATGTGTATAAGAGACAGACATTAAACGATTGGCCCTTTATATTTAAACGTATCAAGCATTCCTTTAAAATTGATCAACCCCACTAACGGGTTAAAAGCCTTTACCTGTGTTTATAAACGTTCGCAAAAAATGTTTATCTTAAACCCTCATCTTTTGCTTTTTGAATTTTTTCTCAATTCGTAAAATCCTCACCCCCCCCCCCCCTCCCCCTATGGGGGTTTTTTCCCAAAAAACATTTCGGGCCCCTGGGGCTACGGGCCTTGCTGTTTCTGCAAGTTGTTCGGCTAGCCAAAACCGGAGAAAATGTTTGAAGTCTGAGTCGAGCAGATGGCTTTTCCGAACTAAATGGGGCCCAATTTAAGCTTTGTCTTCTTGTTTTAGGAGCGTGAACGTGAGCTGGGCACTTGGCGTTGGACTTCCGGGGTCGAGGACGGCTTGGTCCACTTGGAGGAGGAGGAGCAGAAGAAGGAGCCGGACCAGAAAGCTGCAGCAGCAGAAGCTGGAGACGAATTGGACGTGGAGGAGGAGCAGGCCGCCAAGTTGACGGCGTCACTTGACCAGCGGAGACGGGCATGGTGGCGATTGTGGCCTTGATTGATCACGGGGACGACCCGTCGATCGAGACGCGCGATCAGTGCTGCTTCTTTTTCCATAAAAATTTTTGAGCATGTCCAAAAAATCTGATCAATCGGTGCGTGACCTGGTTGCCCATGATGATCCACAATCATTCATGGGCGGCACTGACTGATCAGTCTCAAAAAAGTATCTGAACCCCGGAGTCATGATCATCATCAATTCCTGACTTGATCAGAAGCACTGATCGTTTCTTTTCATCGATTGGCGATAGAATTGCTGTTGTTTTCATTGCTCAATTCGTTTATTTGTTTTTGTTTTTACATCTTTTGCGCTCCACCGAATATGCCGTTGCACCATTTTTTTTTTTTTTGTTCAGCAATTTAGGATAAATTTTAATATAAAT
>MEIZ01000021.1:424656-443297 GCA_001723225.1 Globodera ellingtonae | reverse complement strand
TCGCTAGAGTCAGGCAAAGGGACCATCCCCAAAAAAAGAAATTGTTAAAAGAAAGATTGAGTATAAAAAGGTCTGAAATTCAGGTATCCTACTCTTTCCATATCATCATTCTTTAAATTTTCATTTTATTTTATTCGTTCGTAATGGCCCTCAATATGAATAATAAAAAAGGTCTTATGGACAAAATTGTGCCTTCGGCAGAAATCTCTCTCACAGTAAACGGTATCACTGTGAGCAGCGAACGGATCGCTGTTCCACGAGCGTTACCATTCGATATTGTCGGAAAGTGTAGGGAGTGTAAAGCATCGGAGGTTGAAGCCGATTGGTGCATTTCAAAAGAGGGAATTACGATTTGGTGTTCGCGCTTTAAAGCTAACCCGAGATTTGTCCCGTTCGACCTTGTCTACGAACTTCCGGGCTATACCTTCTTCAAGGTTTTTCAATTTTTTCAGAATATGTTAGTAAATAAATATAGATAAAAAACCGAGGACGCGTTTTCAACCTTGATCATGGTAATCGCGCGGATGCTTGCACTCAAACAGCACCATCAGTCTACAATTTGCCTCCTCCTCCTCCACCTCCACCACCTCAATTCCCGAAAAGAAAACACGCTACAGGAAAACAAGCAGATGCTTCAGAGTTCTTTGAAGCGCTTTCTATTGCAGCGGGCGGAATAGATGACGGAAAAGCTCCAATCAAACGTTTGAAGCAAGCAGACGCCTCAGAATTTTTTGGTGAACTTTCGGCTGCAACGACAGGGATGGCGAACCAGAACACAAAAACGTCAAAGCAACAAAATGGTGACGCCTCCGAGTTTTTTGCGGCTATTTCAGCTGCTACAGCAGGCTTGAACAACCAAACATTGCAACCAGTTCAACAGTATCCTCAAATCAAAGAGCAGACTGACCAGGAAGTGCTCAACGAATTTTTGGAAAGTGTCTCAGCTGCAACAACTCTTTTGGACACCTCTCAGAAGAAGAAGTTTCAAAAGAAAAAGAAGAAAGAAATGGAAGATGAAGAAGCGTCAGCTATTGCATCAATCACCCCTAAACCCTAGATTCTCTATTTAAACAACCTTTTTTTTACACTTTTATATTTACATAAAATGATTTCTAATCCATCTTTTACCGACAAAGAGCTTACATTAAAAATGCCGTTTGGTATGATAATTTCGGGTCCATCCGGTAGCGGGAAAACAACTTTCATGTTAAAATTCATTTTTGAAGCTTCGGAGTTAATTAATCCCAAACCGTCTTCAATTCTTTACGCGTTTGGCGAAATGTCCAGCCTAGTGCCGATTCTTCAAAAATCTGGTGTAAATGTATACCCCGGAGTACCCCCAGAGGAGTTAATCAAACGATTGGAAAAGCCGTTGCTTCTTATTCTCGATGATCTTCTACTTTCAATTGATGAGTCATATCTCAGCGCGCTATTCACCAAAAAGTCACACCATCAGAATTTTTCCGTCGTTTTTGTCACGCAGAATTTGTTTGAGCGAAAGATTAAGGTTGCTCGTCAAAATGCACAATATCTGATTCTAATGCGTGCGCCGAATTCGGCGCTTTCAATACGGAATATTGGTGTTCAGCTATTTCCCCGAATGCTTGACTATTTCCTATCAGCATATCGTCTCGCAACCGCCAAGCCGTTTGGCTATCTGCTGATTGACATGCATGCAGCATCAAACCCTTTGTTGAGGCTACGAAGCGGCATATTTAAGGAAGACGAAGAGGAAGGAGAAAAGATCATTTTCATTCCAAAAAATGGTGTCTTGTAAAATTGGAAACATTGTGCATGAGAATACAAATTTTATTCGTGAATTGGCTCGTACAAAATCAAACAGAAAAAGGAGTCGAATTCTAAAGCATGCAAACGCAAATCAGTTGTTAGCACTTGTGGAAATATGTTTGAACATTCTTTGTTCGCGCTTTCAATTGACAACTCGTCAACGAAAACGCCTTTTGCCTTACGCCGACTTTGTGAGACGTTTGGCTCGTCGACGAACGGAAAGAGGAGCACGTCAGCTTTTAGTCCAAACCGGAAGCGGAATTCCGGGATTATTTGCAGCGATTCTCACCCCCATCCTTGTGGACTTGGCACGATCCGCTATAAAATCCAACTCAGTTCAAAATAGTTAATCATTTTAAATGGCTTCCAAATTTGTTCTCCTACCGGAGGAAATCTATCGCGGTTTGGCCAGCAGTGATACAGGAAATATTAATTTGGATTTTGCTCAACGTGCCCTAGAAAAAACCAAAAGAAAGAAAGGGAATCCCACCGCAAAAAACATTCTCTACAATCAGGAGTTGTCCCGATATCTGCATATGAGGGATGAGCATCAGAATAGACCAGCAAAAGTAGAAGTTGTGAGAGGGGTAAAAGCGCTGATGAATAGGGGTAACGAAGATGATGAGGAGGAATATATTGCTAGATTTGGGCCGGGTACACCCCGGCCGCCACCGTTTCGATCACTAAATCCGCGTAGCGGCTTTTCATCAACAATTAGCGATGAAGAAATGTCTTCAACACCAGCACAGCAGCGTAGCACAAAGCGAAAAGCAAGCGAATTTTATTCTTCCTGGGAGYAAGGTGCAAAAAGACAAAATATCGCAACAACAAACAAGATTCCTCCAAAAGGCAAACAAAAACGAAAAAGGCAAAACTATTCATTGATTACGCCGCAAAGACGAATTGAAGAAGGGCCGGTTATTCCGGAGGCACAGCTTGAACCGTTTCAGCCCGGACAGCCCGGACCATCCACAACACTACCTACAAGAAAGCGAAAGCCGAACTACGAATTAAATACGGATAACAAACGGAATCGCCCCGTTGCTGGTACTCTCGCAAAACCATCGCCAACCCGAGAATCAATTCGTCGTTTTCAAAAACGGATTAATAAAAGTCGTGCAATAAAGCAACCATCACCAGATTTGGTTGCTGAGGCAGCCGCAGCTCCCCTACCCGATGATGACGATGACGACGATTGGCTGTTAGATCGTCCCACTGCACAAGTTCAGTCGAAAAAACGGAAAGCACCACCCGACGTATCCGAAAATGAAACCAAAAGAGTGAAAATTACTGCAACCGAGCAGAGAGAGGCCAAGAAAAAAAATATTCGGACCAGTGCAAGAAAAAAACAAAGACGACCAGCGACGCAGTATACAGAAGAGCAGCGTCTTTTTACAATTCCAAACGCGGAATTGACACCCGATCAGCAGCGAAAAAAACTACAATTTGTATTCAGCCGGAACCCTGACAAATATTTTATTCGAGACGACACCATATTGAACAACAAGGGAAATCTGGTTCCAAACAGTAGTTTGACGCGTTCCCTCCAATATATAATTGAGCGGCGAGCGGGCAGATTGCCACCTTTCAGACAACCTTCAGGAACCAAATTTATTCAAGAAAAAATAAACAAAGACCCCATTTTGCGCTCATGGTCAGCTCCTCCACTACCTCTGAGAGGACCGAAACGGAAAATACCCCAAGCAGAACCTACAGTATCAAATCAAAAGGCCCGAAGACTAAGAGTTCGGGAAGGACTGACGACACCCTTTCCACAAGGAGGGGGCAGTCAACCCCAACGACTCCGACCTCAAAAATGGAAATAGTTTTGGATAGATTGTACAATAATCCAGAATCGCCTGCCGCATTCGCTGGTGTGGATAGACTATGGCAAGAAGCAAAAAAAGAACTCYGAAACAAAATTCGTAAAAAGGATGTAAAGCATTATTTGGAGGGTCACCGCACCTACACGTTGATGCGTCCTCGACGCGTCAACTTTCTGAGAGCAAAAACTACCGCTGCTGGCTTCATGACCGATTGCCAAGTGGATTTGGCCGACTTCCAAGCTCTTTCTCGACACAACAAAGGCAATCGATACCTAATGGTCGCCATAGATGTTCTCTCAAAACGAATTTTTGTTACTCCCCTCCGCACAAAGAAGGCCGAAGACATGGTCGAGGGTTTCCGACAGCTATTTGCACAGATGCCAATGAAACCGCATAGGATTTTTTCGGACAAGGGCACAGAATTTAAAAACAATCAGTTAAAGAAACTTTTTGAAGATGAAGAAGTTGAAAAATACGAAAGCACCCACTCTGAGAAAAAAGCCGCATTAGCCGAACGTGCAATTCGTCAAGTTAAAAATCGTCTCTACCGTTACTTTGCTCATAGCCAAACTCTTAATTGGGTGAATGTTGTGGATAAAATTGTAGACGGTATTAACAAATCGCCAAGCAGAACCCACGGAATGCGTCCAATTGATGTGAATTTTAAAAATTCGCAGAAAGTCTGGCAGAAAATGTTTGGAGCAGAGCAGCACAGGGCCCTTTTTGAAAAACGCAAACAAAGAACAAAATTTGTGGCAGGCCAGACAGTTCGGATGAGCAGAGCAAAGAACCAATTCGAGAAGGGCTATATACCAAACTATGGAGACGAGATTCTAGAGATTGACGCTGTCAAACYCCATATGAGACCAACACGGTACAAATTGCGRGATGGAAAAGGCGAGAAATTCAAGGGATTCTTTTACAATGAAGAACTTGCGCCAGTACGGAGGGAAGCCGAGACAACTTTTRGTATAGAACGGGTTTTTCAAAAGCGGAAGCTCCCAGACGGGACGATGGAAGTACTTGTAAAGTTTATTGGATACCCGGAAAGGGAATGGATACACGAAACTCAGCTTGTATAAATTCTTGTCAATTTTTCATTTCATTCATTTTGTGTATAAAAATGTCAAACACATTCTTTGTCCATTTGCCTAGTAATAGTCAAGATTATGCGGAAAATACACCAAACAAATTTCGAGTTCGCCTTCCAAAACCTCTCCACTTCAATGGATCATGGGTGTGCGGTTTGCACAGCATAAACTATGCATATTCATGGGCGTCAACTATCGGAACATTGGAACAACAATGGATTAACATCCATTTTAGGAATAGTGCAGGTGAAATTCAAGTAAATCACAACCCTGTTCCCAAAGGTTCTCTCACATCCGTTGAAAACTTGAAACAATTTCTTAATGATGCGCTCAAGAGACAGCCGGCGGCCGGCCCCGATGTGATTTTAACAGAGGAATATCCGCTTTTCAGCATGCCTGAATTTATAAACCAAAGACGAAAGAGAGCAGCTCCAACATCGCCTCCGCGTTATGTTGCGCCAAAATCGCCACCAAATGTTGAAAAACATGCTCATGTCGCTCCAAAATCACCGACAAGTGTTGAAAAAACCGTTATTGTCGTTCCAAAATCACCACCAAGTTTTGAAAAAAACGCTATTGTCGCTCCAAAATCACCGCCAAATGTTGAAAAAACCGCTATTGTCGCTCCAAAATCACCGCCAAATGTTGAAAAAACCGCTATTGTGGCTCCAAAATCACCACAAAAAAAAGAACAAAAACCCGAAACTAAATCAGAGAACAATAAAACTATAGCATCAAAAGCGGCATCCGCAGGAGAGGCCAGATTAAAGATTTCTGTAGGCAACAAAACAACAATACTATCTCCTCCCCTCCGACCTACACCCCAAACTCCAGTTCCTACACCTCCTCCCCCGCCTGCGCCCCAAACTCAAGTTTCGACACCTCCTCCCCCTCCTGTGTCACGGGCACCCGCTTTTCCATCTCCTTCACCGCCATCTTCATCTAACAAAACGACAGTATCTATAAGGCCTCCCCCTGAACAGAGAAAAGAACCAGCTCCTTCACCTCCTCCCACACCTGCGTCACGGTCGCCAACTTTTCCTCCTCCTCCTCTACCAAATTCTTCATCCAACAAAACAACAGTATCTATAAGACCTCCTCATCCTAAACAGAGAAAAGATGAAAATCTCACAGTAGCATCACCATCCTCTGCAGCACCTTCCAGTAAAAACGAAACAAAAGCAGCAAAAACGTCATCCCCTCCTCGGCCAGTTTCTTTGAGTGAGCCGCCTAAACAACGAAACGAAAAAAGTCTCGTAACTGAAAAAGAAACAAAAACAACGAAACAATCATCTCCTACGAGAGTCGTGACTTTGAGTGAGCCACCAAAACAGAGAAATGAAAAAAGTCTAATTGGCGATAAACCTCAACCAAAGAGTATTTATGATGATGACATAACTGGAGTTGTTGAGTTCAAATACCTTCGTGATTTTCAACGTTTTCAAGCAATTTTTCATGATCCAGAAATTTTATTTATTTCATTCACACCTCAGCTCGGCTACGTGTTGGGTTTTGAAAACCCCCAAAAGGTCGTACACGATGAAATTGCAAAATACGGCTGTGATTTGCGTGGAGGATTTTCAAGCTTTGCAGTATATACTAAAGGTCTAACGGAGAATATGATCGTCGGAAATTCGCTGAGCTCTTTACTCCGCGTCGTCTCGGTGTCAGGGGCTGTGCCCGGAGAATACGCGGAYAAAATTTACGATTCGCCTCTTTACGCACGTGTGTTGCCAAAGGAAGTGTCCGAAATTGAAATCGAGCTAAGAACAATGTCGGATGGACGACTTGTACCATTCTCTTATGGGACAGTTATGATCGTATTGATATTTAAGAAAGTGATAGATTTTTGAAAACCATCATTCATTGTATTTTTTTGTCATTAAAATGGTACATATTGTTTACGACACATCGATTGGAGGTTATGATGCGTTTTATGTGCAAGGAGGTTGCGGAATTGGGGAGGAACCTTTTGACGTGTTCAGAGGATCCCCTCCTTATCAGCGGGGATGGGGAGCCCCGCAAACTGGGGCAGGAGTTGGAGACATTTTTCGGGGACTTTGGCGCTTTTTCCTCCCTGTTATACGACGAGCCGGCGGTGCTGTAGCAGATGAAGCATTAGAGACGGGAAAACGTTTTTTGAACAAAGTTATTGAAGAGAAACCAGGCATCAAGGAAACACTGACAACGTTGGCAACAGAAGGGAAACGAGGCGTTGATAATGTGTTAGAAAAAGGAGGACTTCCACGCCAATTTGGAACAGGAGGACGAAGAAAGCGTATAAAAGCTAGAACAAAGCCTTTCCCTTCAATTCATTCGCACAAAACATTGATTGGAAAAGCAATCTCAAAACCCGTAATTCAAAGCAAAAAACGTCTTCGTTCCGACGCTTTTGGACTATATTAAACAATAAAAAAGATGACATTCCACAAAATTGACGCAAGCAGCATTGATTCAATCACAAACGCCGTTGACTTTTTCAGCATCCCACCCACAAATGTTACAGTGTCGTCGTCCAAAGTGTTTGAGATTTTGACCAGCAACCCTCTCACCGACATACCGTACCATTTTAAAATTCACTCAAGCCAAAATTACATTGATCTCTCAAAATGTTATCTTTTAACGGAGTTTCGTATTCGAAAGAAAGCTCAAGACGGACAGTTGGTGAATTTGGAAGCCACAGACACTGTGGTCCCAATACAATTAATCGGGCATACGTTCATGCGTGACATGAAAATAGCAATAAATGGGCGCGAAGTCTTCAACTCAAATTCTTTAATGGCTTACAAAACTTATTTGTCTCACGAATTGTCCTATTCAAAAGAGGCCAAAAAATCTCATTTACAAGCGGCAGGTTATTATGAGGAAGGCGAAGAAATACTCGAGAACCAACTGGCTCAGGGATTTATCGAAAAAATGTCCCGTTACTCATTGAGCAAAACTGCTCAATGTATATCTAAAATAGATGCAGACCTTTTCAATCTACCACAATATTTGATCAACCATTGCGAAATCGACATCACAATTCAACCAAATGAGAGTGATTTTGTTTTAATTGACAAAATGGTAGCTGGCCCCAGCTATGTCTTTGAGGTTGTTGGATTAAAGCTCTACTGTAAAAAAGTCAGTCTCATGGACGGACTGGCGTTGGAATTGGCAAAGAAGTTGGAAATGAAACCTGCTCGTTATGCGGTTCGAAAAACAATGATGAAATCACTTTTTATCAGTCAGGGTCGCTACGAATTCAATACGAATCTATTTATGGATCAGATTCCCCGCCGTATAACACTAGGTCTCGTGGCCAATACGGATTATGTGGGGAAAAAAGACAGAAGCCCATTCAACTTTCAACACTTCAATGTCCGAGAGATTAGCATTGTAGCCAATGGTCGTTCTTACCCTCAGGCACCTTATGATCTTGACTATGATAACTGGAAATTTGTACGAGCATTTAACGATACAAACGAGGCGCTCGGCTATGCAAACTCGTCATACGGAAACGGAATCTCTTATAAACAGTTTAGGMCAACKCARTGCATATACGTTTTTAACATGACAAACAGTGGGGAAGATCATGGCGGCTTATTCGACCTGATCAAAAAAGGGTGCACTGCGGTTAGCATAAAATTCAAGAAGTCGGTGCCAAATGGAGGACTGATGCTGGTAGTGATGGGAGAGGCAGACTCCATTTACTTTTTGGATAAAAACCGAACGATCGCCACAGATACTACCATTTGATCATTCATTTATCAAATTTCCCAAAGAATAAACAATGTATTTTAAAAGAATTGCATTTATTCTTTTCTTTCTTCGAATTTCTCTTCCTGTCGTTGGACAAGAAGAAGAAGAAGAGGAGATCACACCGTATCAGGAATATGTGAGAAGAAGCGCAATGCGCAGATTATCCAACACTATCCTTCCCCCCACTACCCCTACCCAAACAGTAACAACAACAACAATAACACCAATTTTAAAACGTGAACAACTTGACGAAGAAGACGACGAAGGGCTCCCGCCGTATCAAGAATATTTGAGAAGAAATGCACAGCGCAGATTGTCCAACCCTAACCTCCCCATCACTACCCAAAAAGCAATAACATCTACTACTACTACTACAACAACTCCATCAACAATTCCAAAACGTGAAAAACTTATCGATGAGCCGATAGCTGCTCTTGTCCCACCCTTAATCCAGCTGTGTAAGGACACAACAAATGAAAATAATTTTTATCAGCAAGCAATTTGCTGGGCTCTTTTTGTTTTGTATCTGATGATTATTGTCAGTTTAGCCATCCAACAGCTTTGTTCAATTTTTTGGCTTAACAAAACTCGAAATGGACAGCAACCAAATTTCCAAAATTTTGATGTCTTCCGAGAAAACGAGCCAAACGTTTCTGGGATGCTTCCCTTGCGACCGACTACCTGACCCAACAACCCTCAGATTTCCAGCGGCTTTGATTGTCAATTTGGATCCTCATCAATTTTCCGGATCCCATTGGGTTGCACTATATGCGTATGGGTTGCACCGAAACGTGATTTATTTTGATAGTCTAGCTTTACCAATTAATGATGTAATCCGTAAAACTTTTCTTTCATCATTTCCAAGAATTTTATCAAACAAAAAACCATGTCAATCCACTTTGTCTAATACTTGTGCTCATTATTGTATATGTTTTGTATGTTTTTTATCTTTAGGATATACATTTAACCAATTTCTTCACAAATTCGATAATATGGACGAAAGATTTGTAAAATTATATATTCACAAATTTTTTCCAATAAATATTTCTTTTTGGTTGTATTCGGGCTCATTGAGTGCCATATGCTGCGAGGGCGCAGTGTATGGCATTGAGCGGTGATTGGTTGAAGGGTTTTCTCCACTTGCTCATTCCGCAGAGAGGATGGACGGAAGGGTACCATTCCGTACCAATGTATGGAGGCGAGCGATGATTGGTTGGTTGAGGGGTAGCAGCATTTGGTCAGTGTGAGACGGCGACCCAGGGATTAATCCGTGCCAGGACGAAGGAACGACAGATTATTGGTTGCAGCTTTCCTTCAATGATTGAATATCCTTCGTTCTTTATAACCAAAAGATATTTTACTGTACCAACGACGAACAAAATGATTTATATAAAGCGTAATATACCAAATTTAATCATTTAATTTGTAGAAAATGGCTAACATTCCTTCCCCCTCAAAACGAGCCCGTAATTTTTTGATTGAAAATCTGCTTGCAAACGACGATCAAAGAAAGAGTCCCAAAGACTACGTAAAAAAGATTGGCAGCGAAATTGAGCACGTCCCAAAATTTCAATGGATGAAGAGTAAATCGCAATTTACTATTGAGAATATCCCCGCCGATCCGGAAGAACTTCTCTCGGGAGTTTTTCAACATTGCATGGACGAAGCGATGGCGGACAGCCGTGAGCGTCAGATAGAACCGACCCACATTGGATGCATTGTCTCCAGCCAATTGCTCACTTCTGACATCTGGATTCCGATTCGACAAATCACACCTGACACGATCAACACTATCCTAAACCGCTTCAACGACGTGGCTCAGAGCAAAAAACAGGACGGAGTTACGTTATGGGGCGAGCCATTTATGGTAACTGTAACAACAGTCAACCGGAATGGGCTGCCGGCCAAAAAACAATTGCGGGGTGGTGCTGCACGGAAACTTCAACCAGTGCACCATCAAATCAAAAATAAAAGTCTGATCAAGGTATAACAAAAAATAATGGTTCACGTAAAAACATAAAAAGTAAGATTCAAAACCGCGGAGGAGACAATTATTGTTTATTCTACGCCATGCAGGCAACAATGGTTCATGCCATTGGAGGCCTTGATTTTCGACGGTTTTACGACTACTTAAACAGCAACGCCGGTATGCGGGGAAAGCTTCAAAGGGAGACCATAGAGATGATGGAAGCAGTCAATGCACCAGTCGGGCAACGCGACTATGACGGCGAAGTTTACGTACCGCTCGTTATCGATTGGTGGAACAGTGTCAAATTTGAAGGCCAGTTCACGTTTAAAGCGTTTATTTTCGGATCAATGGGGCATTACAAGCCGCTGTTTAAATATGGTCCGGAAGCGTATGATGTACCGATTATTCTCTACTTTGATGAAAGACATTTTCATGGTGTGCAGAAAACTGGCAATTTGTTTGGTCGGCCGTATTGTTTGAGTTGTGAGAAAACGTATGATCGGGCCAAGCGCCATAACAAAGGCTGCAAAGCGCGATGCATAAAATGGTAACTATTTATCCTTCAGTAAGCACGTTCATAAATAATTTAGCTCTCGGATCGGTCCCAACTTCCCGTGTAAGCTCGTGCTTGGGTTCAGAAAAAAATGCGTTGCTTGCAACAAAACATTCTTCAACAATGAATGCTATCAGCATCATATTTCATCAAAATTTTGCAAAATGAGCAAAGAATGTAAGGATTGCGGGGCCATTTGGGACGTGTCTGTCAACACAATGAATGGAAGAGAAGTTTGTTTAAATATGTTTTTATTATTCAATGTAAAAATTAAGGGGCATAAATGCCACGAGCGATGGTGTGATAACTGTCAAATTTTCCATGATGTAAAGCGTGGGTGTTTTATTCAACCAATTGAGCCAAATAAGAAGAAAGAAACGATGGGGTGGCGCCTCGTCACGTTTGACTTGGAAACAATGCAACACGCGCCAGCCAGTCCTGATTTTCCGGAACGGCGAAAACATGAAGTGAACTTCATCACGGCAGAAATTGCGTGTCCGGACTGCATTTCTTCTGGCGAATGGAAGGAGAGCCTTTGCGGGAGAAGTTGCAACATTTGCGGACCCAACCGCACAATAACATTCAGTCAAATGCCTTTTAATGGGACAGTTGTGGATAAGCAGATTGTCAGCCGACACCCGCTCGTTGACTTTGTCAAATGGATCCTCTACAAACTACCCCTACAATACGACACTGTGGCCTACTCCCACTTTGGAGGGCGATTTGATATGGTTCTGGTGTTCCGTGAGCTGTTCATGGAGGGGCTCAACCCGTCGATGATCAAAAAAGGGAATCGGTTATTTGAAATGAAGGTAATTCCTCACTTCAAATTTGGAAAAAATTAAAAAAAACAAAACAGGTGAAGAACAGACGAAAGAAGAACCCAAATGTGATATTTCGGGACTCGTGGAATTTGATTCCCGGTCCGCTGGCTTCAATGGTGCCAATGTTCGGATTAGACGTCCAAGACAAACCTTTTTTTCCACATCTGGCAAATAGACCAGAAAATTATGGACGAGAAATTTATCCATCAAAATCGGACTATTTGGCTGATGGAATGATGCCTGGAAGGCGAAAGGAATTCGACAGATGGTATGAATTGAATCAAAATCAGCCGTTTCTACTTGACGAATCATTGGCCAGGTACATCGTGTTAAACAATTACAAACTATTTTTACCTACTTTTAGTTACTGTAAAAATGATGTCGACATTTTATTGTCGGGACTTATTGCCTTCAGAGCCGAGTTTCTCGAAATGACAAAACGCCTGGCTGGGGCAAATGGAAAAGCGGATCGGGCCGCTTACAAAACACCACACAACGGGGTTGATCCAGTTCGATATTGTGTCACAATCGCCTCCGCTTGCATGCGGCATTTTCGAACCAACCACTTGAGACCGGGCCATTTGGCACTTGTGCCTGAGAAGGGATACGATAGTTGCGGAGACAACCAGAGCGACTTGGCCCTCAACTTTATGGAGTGGTACGCGGAAAAGTATGGAGTTCGAATTCAGAATGCTTACTCGGCTGAAGGAGAAAAAAAGTTTAATGAACAAAAAATTTTTGAATAAAAATTTTTATTTTAAAGGGTGGGTAATTTCCGTCTGGATGGATGGATCGAATCACAACAAAAAGGAATGGAAATACATGGGTGCGTTTGGCACGCATGCTGTCGATGTTACCCGGACGAAGAAATGGTTATGCCATGCGGTAAGACAGCAGGACGAATTCGAGAGCGAAATAAGCAACGGATGGACTTTATTCTGTCAAATGTGCCAAATGTTGAAATTTTTTGGGAATGCGACATTCGAGAGATGCTGAGACGAGACAGGCAAATGAAAGAAAAGTTTGAAGAGTACACGGGTGACGGCGGGCCAATAAACATCCGGGGATGTTTTATGGGTGGAAGGACTGGCGCATTGAAACTTTTTCATGCGGCTGCTCCGGACGAGAAAATCAGCTACTACGACTTCACCAGTCTCTACCCATTCATAAAGTTTAAAGATAATAATTAGATCTGTAATAATATCAAAAATTCAGTTTTGTGACGCATTATCCGGTTGGACACCCCACTCTTCATGTTTTGTGTGAAAATGTTGATTGGCACCGTCCGGAGGACAACCCTTATCCGCTCGCCATTCTGAAAGTGTTCGTGATACCACCACGTCAAATTGATGTTCCAGTCTTGCCGGTCAAAGTGGACGATCGACTCTGCTTCCCTCTATGCATGGCATGCTGCAAAAAATTCCCAAACGGAGCGGTTATGGACGCGTACAGCTGTTCTCACAACGACAGACAACGGGGATGGATTAGTACTTGCACTTCATTGGAACTGAATGCGGCACTCGGAGAAGGGTACAGGGTGACAGAGCTGCTGCGAGTTCTCGAGTATAATCGCAGTGACAATAAGCTCTTCCGACCGTATATGAGCGAGTTTATTGTCCAAAAACTGCATGCGTCGGGGTTTGATGATCAAATTCTCGGAAACTTTGAAGCGGAAGAACAATTTATTGCGGAATGTTGGGAGCAATTTAATATTAAAGTTGACCGGCAAAAGATGATCCCTAACAAAGGAAAAAGAGCCCTTGCAAAGTTGGGAGTAAACAATCTATGTAAGTTTTTCAATCAAAAATGTTATGTACACTTTGAATGCAGGGGGTCGGTTTTCACTTCGCAATTTTGGACTTTCGCAAACTTTGATTACGGACAACCCATCGGAGCTCGGGGCCTTTCTCGATAACCGAAAAATCGAAGTGACTGGTCTGGACATTCTAACACCTGAAAGGATTTTGATAAGTTATCATCAAAAGAAAGACTGGGTAGAGGAGCATCCGTGCTCCAATGTTGTTATATCACTTTTCACAACATCTGCCGCCCGGTTGCACTTGCTCAAATCAATGCAGGAAGTCGTTCGAACGCCAGGATGTCAACTTTTATACACAGGTGAAAATATTCCAACTTTGACGAAATAATATTCTATTTAAGACACTGATTCATTAATCTATGTCCATCCAAAGTATGCCAACCCGCTGAAGTTGGGGGTTCATCTAGGACAATTCACAGATGAATTTCCTAAGGTTATCAAACTTTAAATTTAAAAAAAGCAAAAATTAAGTTTTAGCATACAATTTGTGAATTTGTAAGCGGAGGCTCGAAACAATATGGTCTAAAGCTGCGAAGAAACGATTCGACGAGCGACGACGAATTTGAACACGTTCTCAAAGTGCGAGGGATAACGCTGAATCACGATGTGACTCAAAATCAGGGGCTTAGATTTGAAACATTCAAGGAAAGAGTCCTGCAATTTGCACGATCCGGAAAAACTGATTTTATTAAAGTCATGTACCCAAATTTCCTTCGTCCTACTGTAAAAGATGGATCCATCATTTCCTCCCCTCTTCAAAAGATTTATAAGCCCTATGTGGGCAAAGGGATTGTTTGCTCCCGCACCTTCCGCGTTTTCGATTTTGGACACATTGGTTCATAATATTGTATCGTTTATTTAATAAATTGAAGTTGACATTTTTAAAAAATGAGTGCGTAGAAGTGATCGATTTTGGGTAGAAAAAAACAAAATTAAGAATTGAAAGATACAATTATAGAAAAATGAACAATCGGAAGATACAAATTTGTTGAAAAAATTACCATATAGAGTAGGATGAGGAATTGTCACTTGTCTGGCTGCATTCCGCACGTCCGCCTTCCTCGGTATCATCACGATTGTTGTTATTGCGGACTTCGGAAAACACATTTCCAAGCCAGTCCGGCAATTTCATCTCTTCATCCTCAATTTTGCACAGTTCGAGTGGATAGAATCGGTCCTCTTGTCCCTCCGGAAAGCGCTCGACGACACAATGGAGGAATGGATGGCGCAGCTTAATTCTATGGCGGACATAGAAGTGAGCCGCCACGTTGACGTTAAACGGCCTCCCCAAGCGACCGTAAGCCATTGACGTTGCTGCTCCTTGTGAGGTKATGCCGCCAAATGTGAATGTTTTGGTGTACCCATTCCGATCCTTGTATGTTGTTTGCYCGCGTCGTCCGTTCAATGCTTGAACCACACGGTCTCGGTCCAAAGGGTGATTGAGACGATCACGAAGCTCGGACATACGACAATTTAAAAGTTGAGAGCATTTTTCAGTAAGAAGAACCATTCTAGAAGCTGAATTTTTGAAAAAATTAAGCAATGGAAGTGGTCAATTTACAGAGGAAAAATGCAAAATTAAGGAGCCAAAGATGCAAAATGAAAAAATTTTGCATAAATATGACATTTATATATGCGGTCGGACCAATGCAGTGTGATAAACAAAAAAGGTCAAACCAACTTGATAAACAAAAAAGGTCACGGATCCGTATAAAAGAAAAGCCAAAATCAGAATACTGCTCATTCTTTCTCAAAAATCCAAAAATGGACAACGAATACGCTGAGTATCTTGCATCAAAGAAACCCAATCTCGACTCTTCAACATCGTCCAATCAAGAAGTTGGCGAGATTGAAGACAATCCGCCCCAGTCAATGCCTCCGCCCAAAAAACCTCGTAATCATAATGTTATTAATACATTTCTGAAACCCAAAATGGACACCGAATACTCTGAGTTTCTTGCATCAAAGAAATCCAATCTTGACTCTTCAACAGTCCCCAATCAAGAAGTTGGTGAGATGGAGGAAAGTCAGCCGCCGGCAACCGCACCTCCCAAAAAATCGAATGTTCAGCTTTGGAAACTTTTTCGTCCAAAATACATGCTAACTTTCCGTATGTGCGATTGTAAGTTTTAGTCTATTAATAATTATTTATTTATTTTGAAAACAAATTTTAAGTTTGTCTTTCGGCGCTTTGGAACAACAAAAACAAATTTTCAAGCTTGGAGGACCGGACTGTCGTCACTTTTGATCTGTGRCCAAAATGCACTGAGACGAACTGCAAAGCAACTGATCTCTTGGCACCTCAGAAACAGAAAAAGTGAATGAAAGAAGTGTTGAGATTATTAATGATTTAATCTTTTACTCAAAATTTGTGTTAATTCTTAACCTCGCTCGACATAAATTTTGAATATCGCTTACCCTTGGGAACAAAAAATATTTTTGTCATTTGCCCAAAGGTCTGTTTTCCTAATCCATCAAATCCGTAGCAAGAATGATGCCGCAAAAAGCCAATTTTGCATATATTTTCATCCTTGGACCAAAAAGAATTCATAAATCTGCCCAAAAATGATCATTTCCCCAATCCCATAAATCCGTTATAAAATATGTGTGGTATTATTTGCCGCAAAGGATTGCCCGTTGACCAGATGGGTCTCGAGATGGGCGTTTCCATTGGATGAAAAGGATTCGTTTTGCCTTCTGTATTTTGGGGCGGGGCGGGCGAAGCTATTGGCAAAGAAAATTTGGGGTCAAAATCATTCTGCAGCAACGCCATCGCTTTTCAATTGGCCTTCATCAATTTTCAATATTTAATTTTGGTTTTTTAATTTGTTAAACATTTTAAAACTTCCTCAATTTTCCCGTCCACACATTTAATTTTAAAACTTTTAAACGTACCACACAATCCTAATCAAGCCCCTCTAAAGTTTTGATTAAATTTAATAAATCAAATCACATTAAACGATTGGTTCTTTATATTTAAACGTATCAAGCATTCCTTTAAAATTGATCAATCCCACTACAAATCGTGCCTTCATCAATTGCAATTTTTAATTTTGGTTTTTAATTTGTTAAAGTGTTTAAAACTTCCTCAATTTCCCGTCCACACATTGAACTTAAAACTTTTAAACGCACCACGCAATCCTAATCAAACCCTCTAAAGTTTTGATTAAATTTAATAAATCAAATAACATTAAACGATTGGCCCTTTATATTTAAACGTATCAAGCATTCCTTTAAAATTGATCAACCCCACTAACGGGTTAAAAGCCTTTACCTGTGTTTATAAACGTTCGCAAAAAAAATTATCTTAAACCCTCATCTTTTGCTTTTTGAATTTTTTCTCAATTCGTAAAATCCTCAACAAAAATGTCTGACAACGCTGAAGCAGATGCCATCGCTGGAGTTCGTGCACTGCGCCAGGCAAATCAGATTCTGACTGAACAGAATCGAAGCTTGTCTGGGGAGGTTTCAGACCAAAGAGTGGTCATTATCCAAATTCTTACTCGAATTGAACGTCTAGAAGCATATGCTCAAAACGTAATTCATTTTAAATTGTTAATGAGTATTTTTAAATAATTTAGAGCCGAAACGGATTCCGCGTCCAATTTTCGCCGCTGGCAACCCAGGAACTTCACGCAATGGGGCGACGGATGGAACAAATAGATCGCAACAACACTGCACCACCTGCGCGACAAGCTTCGTCAACTTTGGCCAACAGTGTCGGAGGAGGTCTAGTTGTTGTTTGTTGTTGTTGTGTTTTTATTGTTACCAATTTTTCAGCTCCACATTCTGCACCAATTGGCCGCGATGCAGCAACAACAAGAGGATTGCTGATTGGAGCTCATCAGGCCGTAGCGAGAGAAGCAGTTCAACCTGCTCTGAACGCGCCCAACGCCAGAGCGCCGACGGCCGAAATTGTGGCTGCCCCGAACAATGAAAATGAGGGTAAGCAAATTTGAAAAATTGTGCAATTTTATTAAATTGTTTTTACAGCGCCGCGTTTCCACGTCAGACTGGAGAACCGAATGAACGCGGCTCGCCATCGTGTGCTTATCCAAGCAACAATGCAGGACCCGCCTCAGTATCACCAGGACTCGCTGGGCCACAACGCCGCCGTCGTTGGCCAGTTGCGCGAGGTGGAACGCTTCAACGGGAGGGGCATCCCGCTTGCGCCTCCGCAAACCCTCTACTGGGCGGACGAGTGCGCTGTGTGTAACGATGGGGAGGCCAATTTTTATTCACGAAATTGCGGCCACATTTGTCTGTGTGATGCGTGTGCTGTGAATCTCGTGATTCACTCGCGTGTTCTACGTTGCATCATCTGCCGTAGAGCGGCCAATTCTTCGCCGCGCTTCCAATTTGCCTACCGTCCTTGAGGATGGGAAAATATGGTCTGAGAAGAATCATCCGATAATGTTTTGACAAAAGACTTGAATTTGCAATATCTGCTTAATCATCCGATAATGTTTTGACAAAAGACTTGAATTTTGCAATATCTGCTTAATCATCCGATAATGTTTTGACAAGACTTCATTCAATTTTGCAATGTCTGCTTAATCATCCGATAATGTTTTGACAAAAGACTTCATTCAATTTTGCAATGTCTGCTTAAATTCAATTTTGCAATGTCTGCTTAATCATCCGATAATGTTTTGACAAGACTTCATTCAATTTTGCAATGTCTGCTTAATCATCCGATAATGTTTTGACAAGACTTCATTCAATTTTGCAATGTCTGCTTAATCATCCAATAATGTTTCGACAAAAGACTTAAATTTTGCAATATCTGCTTAATCATCCGATAATGTTTTGACAAAAGACTTGAATTTTGCAATATCTGCTTAATCATCCGATAATGTTTTGACAAGAGTTCAATTTTGCAACATCTGTCTCTTATGTAAGCATCCGATAAATTTCATTAATCAAGTTCGATTTTCGATTTTATTTATGGTTTGAAACGCAAATGAAAAAACAAAATGTCTCTATTCTGGTTTATCCTGCGCAATTATTCACATCACGCGGCTGTAGTA
>MEIZ01000021.1:382959-401902 GCA_001723225.1 Globodera ellingtonae | reverse complement strand
GGTATACGACAATTTAAAAAGTAAAAAAATATGGAATCATGTTATAGTTAGTTATATTTTTGCTCAATCATTCGAAGAATTTGTTTGCGTGTTGTGTGGTCCCGACACTTCGCGGCTTGCCTCTCACGCGCCCTTGCCACAGTGATTTTGTGAGCTGCACAGCGTTTCTGTCGCCACTTCGGCCACCCTGCGCAAATGTTCGATGACCAGACGGAAACCGGTCAAGTAATCATCAACCTGAAGCAACAAAAAAAGTGTCAAAATAAAATCGAGAATAAAAGCTTTTTGTTCAACGAACGACACACTTCTCCCAAAGCTTAAAGTAGACATGACACTGTATGGACTTTTGAAAAGTGTGCCCCATCAACGTACCATGTAGGGAACGTCATGTTCGGCACAGAATTGCTTCACCAACGGCATCACCTGCACAAAAAAGCAACAAAATTAATAATTTATTACAAAAAGCCGAACGCTCGAATATTGATTGCCTTTTTCAAATTGTGCCGTGGCATGGTCGGGAACAAATGGTGCTCAATTTGGTAGTTCAGACCGCCCCACAACCAATCGATGACGAGTCCCGGTCGCATGTTACGCGTGGTGTACAGCTGCAGACAGGCGTAGTTCTCCAGAATCGGGTCATCATCTGATAGAGCAGTACAGGGATCGATATCGATCGGATTTGACCATCATAAAAATTTAAGAAATTTTCTCTACACGGGAATTTGTCGGCGGAATAATGGTTGTAGGTGACCACATGTGCGATCAGGAAACCGGCGAACAAATTTGACACCAGAAAGTATTGAAAACGAGTCTGAAACTTATGGTGAAATTCAATCAATGATCGATCAATGCTTAAAAAACTCGCCAAATTGTCCGGCAAATAATAGTATTGGATCAACACCAGCGTCCAATGCAACGCCAACGTTAACTGCTCCACCAGTGCACGCTCTCGGTGGATCTGATCACAAAAAAAAAGATTGTCTAAAAAATGCCAAAACCAAACAATGTTACGTCATAAAAGCTGTGCCGCGTTTGCACCGCAAATTGGATGGATTGGAGAAGCCAGGAAATGCGCAGCATAGGCAACATGAAGGTCCAGTACAAATGTTGAAAGGGCAGCAGTTGCGCAAGCGCAGAAGTGCCATCGACGCGCTGGATTTTTTAAAAATAACCAATTCTTGCAAAAACCCTCTGGGGATGCACCACTCACTACTCACTTTGAGCTGTGTGCCGACGGTGGCCCACAACGGCAACAAGTCCAAGTCCCCGTCCCGTCCATCCACGTTGGGGGCCGCGTGGTGCACATTGTGTTGCTCCTTCAATTTGAGGGACGAATGTTCAAAAAATAATAATCGATCGCCACCACCAATCAATCAATCAATCAATCACCTTCCATCCGCCCAGTGAAAAGCCTTGCATCAAATTGCCGCACACATACCCACACGCGTCGTTCCACCACCGGGAGCCAAAGTGTTGTTGATGACCATACTGAACATGATGGCTCGTTGTATTGTAAATAATTCGAAACAAAAAAAAACAACTAAAATTTCCTCAAACAAAAACAAAAACTTCGAAATCCCTGTACCACCCACCGTTTAATGAACATGCATAAAAAACTATTTTTTTAAAAAATATTTAAATTTATTTTTAATAGCGGAGGGGAGGGCCACTTCGTGAATCATCCAGCCGAGCTGTTGAAAGGCGAGTCCCATCGTCAGTGCAGAGGCAAAAAAGTACGTGCGGGATTGCAGGAACACTGCAAACGCTATGAGAGCAACGGCTTCGGCAAATTTGCGCACAAAAAATGCGTTGTCCGCGCTGAGCAGGCCGAGCTCGCGAACCCGACAACGGAGATGGTCAAAGGACTGACAAATCTGTGGGCAAAAACGGAGAAATATACTGAGGATTAAGCCCAAAAGTATGCGGAAACAGCAGTGTCAAGCCGTATATGGAGGAGGCAAAGGGCAACTCAAACAATCAATTTTTGTCTAATTTTTTTTAACTTTAAAATTGTTAATTTTTCGGATTTGGGTTCTGCCCATCCTGATGGTTACGGCCTGTTAATAGGTACCGGTAAAAATCGTATCACAAAAAAAATAATTAAAATTGTCCCCCACCTTTTCATTGATTTCCGGACTCTTCGAAAACTTTCCCATATTTATGCCATCAATTTTGTCTTGCGCGCCAATGTCATGCTAAAACAATTTTAAAAAATTAAAAAAAAAAGTTTTGTTGTCCCAAACATTTTTGCCATTTTCCGTCAATGTTTTGTCCGCAGTGTCGGCAGATGAATCGCCTGCTTTATCACGATGTTCGGTCATCCACTTGTAGGCGAGCTTAGAGCCGGCATGGAAAGTGTGAAACCTGAAGAAAAAACTTTGTTGGTAATAGCGAAGTCTTAACTCCATTTTATAATTAATTTCGAATTCCTAACCGAATTTGTATCCAAAATAAACCTGGAATTTATAAAAAAGAATTTTTGATCAAATTCGAGAAGGAAATTCGAAAAAGAATTTTTTTTTAGTCATGCAAAACATGTTTCTAAAAGTTTTTAGGGTTAGGGAATCCGAGTATGACCTTCTTTTAGACCAATTTAAACCCCGGACACGGATTCGAACATATTTTGAAAATTCAAAATTTTTTTAAAATCATTTTTGGCCTAAAATCCTCCAAAAAGCACAAGCCACCATTTTTTTGAATGGGAGGGACGAAGGAGGGGGGGGGGGCAGCCCGACCATTAGCAAAATTTCAAATTGTTTTCATTTAATTTTTGTTTTCTGTCACTGACACGGTGCTAGCCTCCTTGTTCCGGTAGGCGAGCATTGCACCGCTGCCCGGGTGCGCTCGCAACAGACGCTCATCCACAAGGACCCAACGACCGTCGATGCGCAGTCGGAATGGCACGGAATTCTGCGGGTCGAGATGAGCAAAGTCGCTGAGCACCATGGATAAGGACGGGCAAAATGGAGAACGATCCTCCAAATGCCTAAAACAATTAAAGCAATTAAATGGGGAAGCTCATGGGGCCAATGGACAATTGGAATCTCAATTCATAATTTATTTGCAAGATCGGGAAACGGATTTAAATTACCGTATATACTGTTGTAATTCCTCATGGGGGATTATTTTTCAACCTACTCAGAGAGTGGGGGATTATTAGAGGTTGGGGGATTATTGGAGGTTGGGGGATTATTTTTCAACCTACTCAGAAGATGGGGGATTATTAGAGGTTGGGGGATTATTAGAGGTTGGGGGATTACAACAGTATATACGGTATGATCAAAATGAATGAAAAAAGCAGGGTGGCCAGTTTTGGTATTTGTCCGGTTATTCGAATCTAAATTTTCGATATTTCAAGCTTAAATTATTTAGATACATAGGTACCAATGTATTCGGAAATTGAATTGTGACACACAAAAGCGAATTGGGGGGTAAGAGCGAACGTCTTTTGTCTAGAAAAATGATTTTGATCAATAATCTTTTTCCAATTTGTCAAAAACTGTGAACATTTCATCCGTCGGTGGGCGAATGTAAGTGAATGGAGGAAAGAATAGGCCCGTCCATTAATTCACGATGAAGGACACAAAAACGGTCTCCCCGTCAATTATTTTTGTATTATCGTCCGATCGAATGATGGGGGTAGGTAAGCAACGAAATGAATGATCGACAGTTTGGAACAATTTCATTTTGCAAATTTTATGTAATCAGTTGAAAATGAGACACAATTCAGAAAATTGGGGGTTTTTCGCAGATGGGTGAATCATATGATCATTTGTCAGCAACGGTTACGTACGCGTCAAATCAAATGTTACGCGTCCAATCATACACGTGAAATCAACGGTTACGCGTCAAATAAAATGTTACGCGTCCAATCATATACGTGAATCAAACGTTACGCGTGAAATCAAATTATACGTGAAATCAATGACATGGGTGAAATCAAATGTTACGAGTCCAATCATACATGTGAAATCAACGTGTCCAGACATTTGCGGCGCAGACATTTGCGGCCCAGACTTTTGCGGTCCAGACATTTGCGGTCTGCTGAAAATCAGACATTTGCGGTCCGACTTTTGCGGTCCAGACATTTGCGGGCCAGACTTTTGCGGCCAAAATGTGAAGGAATTTTATTCCCTTTTTTCGGACATTTGCGGCCGGACATTTGCGGCCTCAGCCAAAATAAGACATTTGCGGCCACTCATTTCGCCAAAATTCAAAAACATTAATTAAACTTATTATTCCTTGACTCTTGCTTCACACTATGATTGGAATATGCTTACCTCAACCATTTTAAACCTACATAGGACTAAAAATGCAATGAGGGATGGCATTTAAGTATTTCAATAATTTAGATTTATCACAGCACTAAAATTGGAAGAGGAATACTAGAAAGACTGAATCAGGTCTTACAAGCTTGATCCAAGAGGTGTCAGTGAAAAACGCAAGAAACTTTGTTAAAGCATGATTTTGCGATACGATAATGATACTAATCAAAACAAAGAGCTTTACTGAGACAAAGTAAAAACAATTATGGACTTACTAATTAATGTTTTTGGCAAAATGTCTAGCCGCAAATGTCTTATTTTGGCTGAGGCCGCAAATGTCTGGGCCGCAAATGTCTTATTTTGGCTGGGGCCGCAAATGTCTGGGCCGCAAATGTCGGACCGCAAAAGTCGGACCGCAAATGTCTGATTACCAGCAGACCGCAAATGTCTGGACCGCAAAAGTCTGGGCCGCAAATGTCTGCGCCGCAAATGTGGGTGTACCGAAATCAAAGTTACGCGTGAAATCAACGGTTACGCGTCAAATCAAATGTTACGAATCCAATCCGTGAAATCACGTGTTATACGTGAAATCAACGGTTACGCGTCAAATCAAATGGTACGCATCCAATCCGTGAAATCAAGTGTTATACGTGAAATCAACGGTTACGCGTGAAATCAAAAGTTACGCATCCAATCATACATGTGAAATCAACGCGTGAAATTAGTGGTCGCGTCCAATCATACACGTGAAATCAATGGTTGTGAAATCAAATTATACGTGAAATCAAAGTTACGCGTCAAATCAAATGTTACGCATCCAATCCGTGAAATCAAGTGTTATACGTGAAATTAGGGTGGAACGGGACCGGGACTTTTGGGAAAAACCGGGACCAAAGTTCAGTCCCAGAAAAGACACCAGTACTGATCCCGGTCCCGTCCTACCCTACGTGAAATCAAACGTTACGCGTCAATCAAGTGTTATACGTGAAAAGATTACGCGTCAAATCAAATGTAACGCGTCCAACTTACGCGCTCAACCTAAGTGTACGCAATCAAACAACATATTTCCGGACAATTTTAAGAATAAGAAAACCAGAATTTTCGTTCCTTATGGGTTTGTCAACTTTAGGGGCTATAGCTTGCTTGTGTGTTTCAGAAGAAAAGATGACACCGCTCGAATTGTTTGAACCTTTGAGCAGCTAACTGTTTTTTTTGTTGTTGCAACTCCTCATCTTCCCGGGCTTTCGAATGATTGTTTGGTTGGCTTTTCTTAGCTTTCGGAAAGTCCACAACAGCCTGACAGGCCAACTTTGGCAAGAATACTTCCGGGGATTCAAAAATCATAAAACTCAAGAATCCATTTAGAACAAATCAGCCAATAGTTGCAACATTGCAAAATTTATTAAATAAACAAAACAGTGATCTAGATTGGAGACCAAGTCAAATGGGACGTCACTCTATCTAAATAAGAGACAAAAAGTCTCGTGATTCGATTCGTCTTTCGCTTAGGCCTTGGAAGCGCAGTGAGTGATCAGGTCAACCAAACGGCAGGAGTAGCCGAACTCGTTGTCGTACCAGCTGACCAACTTGACAAAGTGCGGGTTCAACGAGATGCACCTGCGTACAGAAGGGGGTAATTGCAAGCAAAATCAGAAAAATGTGACTTACGCTCCAGCGTCAAAGATCGACGAGCGGCTGTCTCCAAGAAAGTCCTGAAACCGACAAAATGTTAGCCCCCCAAACATCTCAAAAACCCGGAGAAAAAACTCACCGTGGACACCACCTGGTCCTCTGTGTAACCCAAAATGCCTTTCAAATTCCCTTCGGCAGCCTTCTTCACCGCCGCCTTGATGGCATCCAATGAGGCCGGCTTCTCCAGACGAGCGGTCAGGTCAACGACGGAAACATTCGGGGTCGGCACACGGAATGCCATGCCGGTTAGTTTGCCGTTCAGCTCAGGAATGACCTTAAGAATGTCAAACTAAAAGAAACAACCAAAAATGCCGGTCGGACCTTGCCCACTGCTTTGGCTGCCCCGGTGCTGGCAGGGATGATGTTCTGCGCGGCGCCACGCCCGTCGCGCCACTGCTTCCCACTCGGTCCGTCCACCGTTTTCTGAGTGGCAGTCACCTTAAAAATAAATAAATAAAACGTGATGTCCAAAAAAGCAGATTTTGCTCTATCCACTGAAGATCACTTACCGCGTGAACAGTGGTCATCAGCCCTTCGATGATGCCAAACTCGTCGTTGATCACTTTGGCCAGCGGCGCCAGGCAGTTAGTGGTGCACGAAGCGTTGCTAAAACAGACAAAAAATGAGAATTTTTTTGAAAGGAGCGCAAAACCTAATCACGTTGTCCTTGGCCGGGTCATATTTGTCCTCGTTGACGCCCATCACGTACATCGGTGCATCAGCGGACGGAGCAGAGATGACCACCTGGAAAAAAGCATTTAAAAATGCCAAAACCTCCAAAGTCCACTCATCTCACCTTCTTGGCGCCTCCCTTCAAGTGTGCCGAAGCCTTAACATTTTAAAACTTATTAAAATCACATGACCCCTCCCTTTCCCTAAAACCTTCTCAATAGTGGTGAACACTCCGGTGGACTCGATCACATATTCTGCGCCCGCCTCAGCCCATTTGATCTCGGCCGGGTCCTTGCTGAAATTTTGAGTTGCTAAGTGAATCTTATTCAAAAACAAACTCACAGGTTGAACACCTTGATGGTGTGCGTGGCCTTCCCCTCTTTCTCAACGACCAAGTTGCCGGCGCTCGCCGTAATTTTGCCATTGAAGCGGCCATGGGTAGAGTCGTAGTTGAACATGTATACCTAAAATTCAGGGGAAATGATATAGATGTGACAGTAAAAACAAACCATGTAGTCGAGTTCAATGAACGGGTCATTGATCGCCACCACCTGAACGGTGTCCTTCTCAACCGCAGCGCGCAACGCCAAGCGCCCAATGCGTCCAAAGCCATTAATGCCGACCTTTGGTTTCACCATTTTTGCTATGTTTAGCAGGAAAATATTGGTTGGAAATAAGCAAAGTCAATAATCTAAAAATGCATGCAATAAGAGCATAAACAAAAACTAATCTGAACAGCAAATCAATAACATTCGTTACATGGGTTGACACGAAGACGCGTGTTCAAGAAACATTAGCAAAACCGGAGGAGGCATGGCCCACTACTTATAACAGCAACCTTCAACAAATTCTTCTCTAAATAGGGTTGTCGGTTCCAACCCCCGAAAGATTTGATGTCGAGCAAAGCTGGGTACGCGAAATTTGGAGTTCCTAATTTGTCAGAGCTAGAGTCCCAATACTACTGCAAGTTAAAAAAGAGTGACAAACTGCAAAACTGTTTTTGAATAAGAATGTGCTGGTTCAGTGTAAGAACAGAGAGAACCGAAATAAAGTCAACAAAAATAATTCCCCAATATCAGAGCGTAAACAGAAATGGTTGACTGAAATGAAAAGAGGAAGGGATGAGGCGATGTGTTGGACTGAGCTCAGAGAATGAATGAGCGGTGGTGGGTGGGTTTCCCTCCAAAGAACAGCACATTTAACCCCCCTCCCTGCCCTTCCTCAACCATTGATTCGGCCTTTCGTTCGCTCGCGAGTCCCGAACCAGCAATGACAAATGAGATGGGAAAGCGAAGAGAAGAGAAGAGAGAAAAAAAATATTATAATATGTACGTAGAGACCAGCCAAATACATAGGTATGTACTAATTTTGGTAAATTTTGGATGAATTTTTGACCAAATATTCGAATTAGAAGTGCGGAATTGGGTAAAACGGAGGATGTTCGAACAAGTTTATCACGCGTTTTGCTCCTTAACTGATTTGATTTAAAACTTGTAAATGACGAACTATTTATCATCTTTGGAGGCACTGGGTCAAACACAGCAGCAGACAAATTTAGGCGAAACGCCAAAATTTAGCAATTTTACCACTAATTCAAAAAAATAACTATGCGGCAGACAGTATATTGTTCAGGCACAATATCCCCCACCATTAGGTAAATTTCTTCCGATTTCTGAGAGAGAATTTTTTGGAAAAATTGATTTTGCCATCAAATTTTAAAATTTTGCGGGCAAAGGTGCGCCAAGTCTTGTTCGACGAGTATATCTCTTTCTACTAGGGTTGCACGGGACCGGGACCAGTACTGAAATGGTCAATTTTTCAAATTTTGGTACTGAAATTTTGGTCCCGGTTTTTCAAAATTCCTTTAAAATCCCACTATAAAAGTCCCGGTTTTTACAAAATGATTTTTTTTCTTGTTTTTGTCCAGTGGTCCCGGTTTTTTTTGACCGGGACCAAATTTAGTCCCGGTCCCGGTTTTTCCAAAAGTCCCGGTCCCGTGCAACCCTACTTTCTAATTCGATTTAGACCGTTTTTTGTCTTAGCAATTTGTTTTTTTATGCGTGGGTTTGTTTGGCTTAATATGTAATATAAAAAGACAAAAAATAGAAACAAAACGATACAACAAATAATAAACCGTTTAATTGTAGTCTAAAACAAAAAATGTGTTCCTGAGCATATAAAATCAAATGGGTACATAGGTATATTATGTGACAATGGGAAATATGCATTATTTGTGAGGTCATAATGTGTCTTTATGCGTTATGTGACCAGGCGTACCCTCCACAAGAGTTCATTTCGACATGGAGAACCGTTTAACAACGCCGGGAGTCGGGTTGGACATTGGGCTAAAACAAAATACCTTACACCAGGGTGGCCATCTCAGAATTCACAACTTTTAGTAAGATACAAAAATTCTGTTGTTGGACCAAGGTCAGCAAGTACGGGTGAAAAACATCATTTAATTAATAAAGAATTGCATTTTGCTGCACCTGTTCCAATTGGCGGTGGAAGGACGACGCCTGGGATAAAGCTTGTTAAAGCTTTTGAACAGATCTTGCGCGACCGGCTCCTTGATTCGACCAAAATACCGTTCAATATTCATAGTGGAGAGAATTCCACGGATCTTTATGATGTGCCGTTCAAGACTCTTTCCTGAAATATTTGTTTCTATTAGAATGATTATCTCCACCAACAACAACAAACCGTCAGCCCACTGGGGAATTTGCTTTCGAGGCTCGTCTTCGGGATCTGAAAAAACAACACCACCGTTTTGTAGAAACTAATTTATTTGTTAACCGGTATCATCGCCAGAGGTAAAGTCGTCGATGCCATAGTCTGTCTCTGTTGAGATTGGACTCCTCTTTTTCGTCAAGTTGTGGGCACTAAAAATATTACACAACCAGATTTACTACTCTTTATTTGAAGAAGAACAGACCAAGTCGTTACAGCTTCAAGAATATAAGTGGCGTTCTGTTTCCGGGCAATTTCTTTGACTATTGGCGGGTTGGTCTCGTCGATTTGCGAATCCACAGAAACGTGTTCAGTTGCAGCAACAACGAAAGTGTCGTCCTGGTGTTGTTGCTGTTCATTGGCAATTGACTCGTCTATTGGTGAATCTCCAGAAACGTGTTCAGTTTCAGCAACAACAAAAGTGTCGTCCTGGTGTTGTCGCTGTTCATTGGCAATTGACTCAAGTTCAGTTGCAGCTTCCCCAACAAAAGTGTCATCCTGGCGTTGTTCATTGGCAAATGATTGGTGTTCAGTTGCAGCTGCAACAACAAAAGTGTCGTCCTGGTGTTGTTGCTGTTCATTGGCAATTGACTCGTCTATTGGTGGATCTCCAGAAACGTGTTCAGTTTCAGCAACAACAAAAGTGTCGTCCTGGCGATGCTGTTGTTCATTGGCAATTGACTCGTCTATTGGTGGATCTCCAGAAACGTGTTCAGTTTCAGCAACAACAAAAGTGTCATCATGGCGTTGTTCAATGGCAAATGATTCGTGTTCAGTTGCAGCTTCCCCAACAAAAGTGTCGTCCTGGCGATGCTGTTGTTCATTGGCAATTGACTCGTCTATTGGTGGATCTCCAGAAACGTGTTCAGTTTCAGCAACAACAAAAGTGTCATCCTGGCGTTGTTGTTGTTTATTGGCAATTGACTCGTCTATTGGTGGATGTCCAGAAACGTGTTCAGTGCCAGCTTCGACAATAAATGCCATTTCGATCTGTTATTTTTGGTATTCGACTAAATTTTTAAAAAAAGGTACCTTGGTGCGCATTCGCTTCAAATCCTCCGCCTTCTTTTTAAGCACATTTTCAAACTTATCACGAAATATTTGCTGCATTATTGGATCATAATCGGACCAATTACTGAATAATGCAAATGACTAATTTCATAAACGCAAAAACTTACACAAGATTGAAGACGGTGTCTAGATTTTCGATTCGTCTTTCAACAGCACGTCGTTTAATTTCCTTGTGATTTATACGTAAAGCACTCGCGTAGTTCATCTTTATGTTTTTTTTTACCTGAAATTTTCAACAAACGCTTTAATACATTAGCAAAAATAGTGACCCTAAATAGTTTCACAACATTTTAGTGGCGAAAACCCCAAAATAGTTTTTTTTTGAGTTATAAAGTTTCTAAGGGTATTCGGGGGGCGTAGAACCCGAATATGACATCCATTCCGACCAATTCCGAACCCGAATTCGAACTCTTGATTTGAAAATTTTGTTTTCAAATGTTCCTTTTTCTCTAATCTTTCTCTTCTTTTGGCGTTATCTCTTCACCTTTTTGAAACCGTCAAACAGTGGTCAAAAAATTCCACATTAGTTACATTTTGCCCCTTTATTATATTATTCATTTAGGTTTTTGTTTAATTTATAACTTTTCTTCAGCAGTGCAGTACACTCAGCCAAACTGGTAATAAACTTTATCTAACAAATAAGCGAATTTCATTTTGTTATTAAACAAAAGGGGCTCTTTAATGGCTTTTTGTTGTTGTTGGTGAAAACTGGTTACGGGACGGGCCTGCTAAGTATAGCAAGCTTACATTCACTTTTGGCTCAAAATTTTGCGAAATTGGCGGACTCACCCGTCCCCCTTTATCAAAAGCTTAAAATAATTATAATGAAATTTATGCCACAATTTTAGTCGGCACTATTCAATTTTCAATCTTTGATAACCGTCCTTCTGTTGCTGATTTGTACTTGTGCTTATCTGCGCGCCATTGTGCCACGACTGATCGATCGCAATAAACAAGGGTTTGTGGGATTGGGGGCGGTGAAAACCAAAAAACTTTAATTCCTTCGATCGTTGGCATCTGTCAAATTGATACCAATTTTAAAATCGTTGATTTTTTAAGCGAATTTTTCTGAAAAAAAACAACTAAAACGTTTTAGAATTCCCGGGGTGTTCTGGAAGTGTGCGCGCATTGGGGAGCGRCTGTCACTGTGGATTTGTGCGGGCTGTTTTTGCATTGCTTTCTCRCTCCTCTTTTTTTGATTGACGCGGTGACAAAGCATAGAAAAGGAGGAGGCAAATGAACGGTTTCAAAATTCTAATCAATTTTTTTGATTTCATTAAAAAATTTTAGAGTCCGGTTCCGACCGTGTTGGTGTTGATGCGGGCGGCCGTTTGGATGCGGTCGAATGGCAAATCACTCAACGCCTTCCACAACGCTTTTGTACAGCAAACAACGACGTGTACATCACCAGGTTCGGACTGTTGTTGGTGGTGTGCTTTTCAAGAATATTTTTGTCAATTAGTCGGTTCCTGAAATGTTGCTAAAATTTCTTTGTTATTTCGAATTTCATGAAATTTTACATTAAAAAGGCATTTTTCCCCTCAGAAAGACACAGCTCGCCGCGCAGCTTGGACGATGCAAAAAGATGTTGGACACAAAATGTGACACGGTACGTATTCATGCGCTTGGTCATGCCATCGGACGGGCACTCAACTTGGCTCTTCTGCTGCAGAACGCCATGTCCCACTCGGTTAAGCTGGACGTGCAGACCAGCAGTGTTCAGGTGATGGTTCTTCGAGACATTGTGTGATCAATGAGCATTCCAATCAAAGTTGATTGATACTCATTTATATTAAATGCGTGGACGCCACTGATAAAGCGTCACTTTTTGTTGTCTTGGATGGACTGCTGCATTTTCTGCTATTTTTCCTCTTTAGATTAAATTATTATTTTTTGGATACAATTTAGACACGGACCCACTCTTTTTTTCAGGTTACGGACGATGTCCTTTCGTTGTTTGACGGTGACATCGCAGAGGCTCGCCAACGCACTGTGTCAGCAGTGCACGTTTTGGTGACGCGTATTTGAAAACAAAAAAGATAAAATTCACTTGTTTGCATTTTCCCCCCTTGCGTAATTTATTTTTGTTTGATAAACTTATAATTTTCAGGTTTTCAAATACCTGTATGAATTTTTGTGAATTTTTTTGATTTTTGTTCATTTTTAACATTTGCTTGGCTTTCAATATGTTCATGCAAAGGCATCTTTTGATTTGGACAAGTCGAAGGTGTGGAAGTTTACCCATTTTTTCCCCCAATAAATCCGATCTTAGCACATTGCAGCGATGTCTTCAACACGCGAGCAGAACTTGTTCAACATCAACAAATTCTCAAGGTACAAAAAACTGCTACGGGTTTATGGCTATGGATTTCAAATTTTGTCAGGACGAGGTCCGCATGTTGCGGTTGTTGGTTCTGGCCCCTCCGGGCTCTACGTGTGCGCCCGGCTGCTGCAGCGGCTACCGCATTGCCGAATCGACGTGTTCGACAAGGCACAGGCGCCCTATGGACTCATTTTTTATGGCGTCGGTTTTAATTAGACAATTTTTCTGATTGTTTGTTCTAAAATGTGAACATCTTCACGGGTCCATGTGCATTTTTCAAAACCAAATATTTGCAGGTCGCTCCCGACCATGTGGACATGAAGAAGAGCATGCACAACTTTGAGCGCATGTTCAGTGACAATCGTGGTCGCATTGAGCTGTTCTGCAACGTGGACGTGAGCAGGGACATCGCCTACGGGGTTTGAAATTGTTTTTCATTGTTTTTTTTCTTCAAAATTCTTAAATTTTTTAAAGCAAATTACAGGAACTTTGCGCCAATTATGACGCTGTAGTGTTAGCATATGGCGCCAACAGAGCGCGTCGAATGGACATTCAAAATGAAAATGCGACCAATTGTCTCTCGGGAAGCGCTTTTGTTTCGTGGTTGGAAAGTTTTTTAAAATTTTGAGAGATTTTTACCAACAAACAAAAAAAGAATTAAAGGTACAACGGCGCTCAGCTGCACGGGCCGGCACCGTTGTTGGACTGCGAAGACGTGGTAAAATTTTAGTTTTGTTCGGGGATAAGCTGAAATTTTTAGAAAAAAGGTTCCGGGACGGGGGACTATAGGCACATGAAATTTTGGGTTTTCAGTTGTTTTAAAAAAAAGGTAATTGTCGGCAATGGCAACGTGGCAATCGATTGTGCACGTCTTTTGCTCTCCTCGGACGAGCGGTTGGCCTGCACTGACATCACGGAGAACGCGTTGCGCGCTTTGCGTCAGTCGCGCGTGCGGCGCGTGCGCGTGTTGGGCAGGCGCGGGCCACAAAATGTTTGTTGAGTGCGCATGGGGGGGGGAGTTTGATTGTGATTAAACTTAATTTGTATTCTGTGATTTTTATGGGTTAAATATGGTGCCAAACTTTTAGGTAGTCTTTTGTTTTTGCGTCGAAAATATTCATTTTCATCCCTCTAGTGCTCATTCACCATCAAAGAGTTGCGTGAACTGCTCGGACTTTCCGGTCTCCATGCCCATTGTGTCATACCGACAGAAATGACCGTACGACTTGAGGTCGACGCTTAATGGGTTTCAAATTTTTTTAAAGAAAATTTTTAATTTTAGGCCGAGCTGGCTCAGATGGAGAGGCCAAGGCAGCGGCTGCTCAAGCTGATGTTGAACAATGTCAACTCGAACCATCGTGAAGCAGAGTATGTTAATGCACTTTTTTGGATAATTTTATATTTTTTTGGCTTTTTTAGTAATCAAAATGATGGAAAACGGATGCTTCAACTTCATTTCCATCGACGACCCCACGTCGTTCAATTGGACAGTGGCGGACGCGTACGGGCGTTAAGCGTTCAGAACGTGCTCGACGGTTCCGTCGAAGAGTACGTCTCCGTTTTGTTTCACAAAATGCCAAATCAATTTGAGCAAATATTGCCGCTACTCAGAGTCCATTAAGACTTGGAGTGCAGTACTTAATATTGTAAATGATTTTGTGGACGAGCACGTATTTTAAACTATTTTATAATATATTTCTATTTTATCATTTTGGTGCTTTCCAGTTTCCCGTGCGGCCTCRTGATTTACGCCATCGGGTTTGAGCATGTTCATCTGCCGGGCGTGCCAACCCGTGAAGACGGCAAATTGGCCATGTCCGACTGGTGCCGAGTGGTCAGTGACGACACAAAGGCCATGGTAACTTTTTTTTGTATTTTTTTGAATGAAGAATTAATTATAATTAATTCAATGCAAAAAAAAAGGTTTATGCCACTGGCTGGTGCTCGCACGAGGCGCGCGGGCTGATCGCTGACAGTCAACAGCAGGCGTACGCTGTGGCTGATCAATTGGCAGACGATTGGAGTTCGTCCGAACGACAAATTGGCGTTGTGGGGGAAGCAGCCGGTGGTGATCCGGACAGAATGGCAACAACAAAAACGGAACAACTGTTAAGCGACCGGGGCGTGCCCTTTATAAGCTGGTAAGACTTTTTTGAAAAAATTCAATGAAAAAGGTTTTTTTGCGCTCGTTGAATTTTTTCAAAAAAAAATAGTGGGAGATCGGGACCTAAAATCCAGTAATCTCGGGAATCCCGGGCTCGACATTTTTTTGAAAAACATAAATATTGCCAAATTCCCTGCACAAAAAGGGAGGATTGGCGCTACATCGACCAATGCGAACGGCGAATGGGCGCCATATTGGGCAAGTCGCGCGAGAAGATCACCGATGTGAGCACAATTCTGAGGATAATGCCCAGCAGAAACAAAGATTGATTAAGCCGATCGGATTATATTGTATTATGCCTTATAAACATTTTTTGGACATTTTTGGAGTTTTGGAAATGTCAAATTTAGTCAAAATCAGTTTTATTTTTTGGCATTTTTGTGTAATAATTTCCAAATTGACGTTTCACTAAAGCGATGAGCGAATCGGCACAAAACAGCAGCGGCACCAGCGACAAGCTGACGGTGTTCGGCGGCTGCGAGGGCCCGGAGGCGTGTTACGTGAAATTGGTGAGCAGTGACGGCCACGAATTTGTCATTCACAAGGTAAAAAGGACATTAATTAGCTTGGTTTGGTGACAATTGTTTTGTCTACAAAAGATGATAATGAAGCTGGTTCCCTACATTTTTTGAAAAACCCATTTTCAGTTAAATTATATGGAACTTGTTAAAACGGGGGTGCCCGGATCTCCGAAAAATTTTGGGTCAGACGTGCCGAATTTCTGCCGTCCCCCCTTTTTTTGCGTACTAAATGAGGATTTGGAAAATACGTTTTGATAAGCAAAGTCACCGAAGACGTCCAATTATGATCGGAATGTGCGTACCTAATTTATTTTTTGCCTTCCAGGAGCATGCACTTATCTCCAAGACAATCCGTGCCATGCTGTCCGGGCCTGGCCAATACGCGGAGAACGAGACGAATGAAGTGCGTCAATTTGGAAGGAAATCCCGATCGGAAACCGAACAATAATTCGATCAAATTGCGTTTCTTAGGTCCATTTCCGCGAAATACCCTCCCACGTGCTGCAGAAGGTGTGCCATTACTTTGCGTACAAAGCCCGCTACACAAACAGCGCGACGGAAATTCCCGAATTTTACGTGGCACCGGAAGTTGCCCTGGAACTCCTGATGGCTGCCAACTTTCTTGACTGTTGAGCATCATAATTTAGTGATAAAAATAGTAATACTCGGCCCGATTTTTTCATTGTTATTTATATGCAACGAACTTCAACAAGTTCAACTGGTTGTCCATTTCCAGACAACGGATATTACAAATTGATTTTGTCATACATAAATTATGTCCATTTTTCAAAAAAAAGAAAGTTTTTTTTTTGTCAACAAAAATGTTGCGTAAGCAAGTGCGCGAACGTCGCGAATTTCTCTACCGCAAAAGTTTGGAGGCGCGACAGCGCGCGACGCAGGAACGACGCGATCGCATCAAACATTCGCTGGCGACGAGCAGTGCGTTGCCCACTGACCTGCGCGAAGACGCTGCCGAAATGGTGGGGAACAAAGGACAAAGGCGTTCAGAAAGCCTCCTTTTGATTGAAACAAATGGTGGTTGGTCTACTTTTTTGTCCTCTCCGGATTACGCTCTGGCTTTTGTGTCCTGTCCTAAACACAACACATTTTTGTTGTTTCAGGTCGGCGATTTGGCGTGGGGAGGCCAAGTGGACGCGATGGACGACGAGTATCGCTGGGCGGGCTGCGATGACCCGAACATTGTGGTGACCACCAGCCGCGACCCGTCCTCACGCCTCAAAGTGTTCGCCAAGGTCACAAAATTCCGAAAAAACAAATGTCCAAAAATGGAAATTTGAAAGTTTTAGTAGTCCATTGAAAGTGTAAAAGACTCAATTATTCAAACAAATCCTTTTGCATTTCAGGAGATCAAGCTGTTGGTGCCGAACTCGCGGCGCATCAACCGAGGTTCGGTCAACAAAACCTCAAACAAATTCAATAAAAGAATGAAACGATTTCTTTTTTATAGTTATATTTATTCTGAAAAATCTCTAAATAAGCCGAACGGACATTAGATTTGTTCGTAATTTGCAGGTGAACACGACATCAAACACATTGTGGAAGCGTGCAAAGCCAATGCGGTCGGTTAAATAATTTATAAGCCCTCAAGAAAAGAATTTTTTTTAATATTAATAAAAATGCAGCACAAATGTTGGACTTTTGTTCTGAATTTTTGCTGATTTTTACAGGTCACTGACCTGGTAATGCTTGGAGAAACGCGTGGGGTGCCCGACTCGCTGATTGTCTCCCATTTTCCGCACGGACCCACCGCCTATTTCAGGTAATGAATGGAGAGAGAGGAAAGAAAAATTGTGTACTTTTTTTGTTTGTTGTTGGTTTCCTTCCCAATTTAAGTCTCCACAACGTGTTGATGCGTCATGACAGCAAAAATAAGAAGGAGCACATGACGGAGCAGTACCCGCACCTCATTTTTCACGAGATGACATCACCGGTTGGGCAACGGGTGCGCCATTGTTTTGTTTTTTTGTTGTTGGAAATTTTCAAAATAAATGATGGGGAGGGAACGTTTGCGTACTCGGCTGGCCTGATCAATGAATGCTTCATCCGGTTGGCTTGCTCCCGACCCCTCGGGGGGCGGGGGGAGCTCGGGGATCGGGGACAGCCCTATTTCGGGGTTGGGGAGAGAGAACCCTGTTTAGTTCATTAACTAGTTTATCATCAAGCATTTTGTTTTTGTCTAATGACCGGTGGCTCACTCAAAATTCCTTGCACAGATCACTAACATTCTGAAGTTTCTGTTCCCGGTGCCAAAGCGGGACGCGCGGCGGGTGGTCACTTTTTCGAATACGGACGACTTTGTCTCCTTCCGGCAGCACAGCTGGCGCAAGGGCGACACCGGCGCGGTGGAGCTCAACGAGCTGGGCCCACGCTTCGAAATGCGACGTAAGCGAGCCGTTCACTTAGCGTTTCGTTGCTCCATTGGGTTGGGACCGAAGCGAATTTGAAGGGGAAAACGTGGCCAATCCGATTTGAACGGACAAAAAAAAAGTGGCAAAATTTCAACGAAATCGTTTTCAAAGTCAGGAGGCATTGGACACATCAATTTAAGTTCATTGTTATATATATACACACCAATTTCGAAAATCGGAATTCCGGGGTCTCAAAAAATTTCGGAAATCGGAATTCCGACCATCCCTGATATACACTAATTGAAAATGATTGATTGCTTGCAGCATATTGCATTGTGCTCGGCACTTTGGACAACGCGAGCAGCAGCGAAACGGAATGGGCACTTCGCTCTTACATCAACCGAAAGAGGCGAATTCTGACAGACGAACGGGAATGATCAGAGAGACCGCAAATCCGAGAATGGAATTTGTTTGTTCTTACATATTGAGTGGTGCGTTTGTTGCGTGTTTTTTCTCAATAAATTTTATGTAGCAAAAAAAAAGTGAAGAATATACAATGGATTGATGTATAGTACATAGCATGTGAAATTGTTAAAGTGTGTTGTTGTGCCAAAAGTATAGTGGTTGTTGGCGTTCAATGCAATGAAATCGTCGGTGGTTCCTCCGTTTATGTACATGAGGGCATAGGGAATTCGAGGGGGGGAGAGGGGGCTTGGAGGGGGTAGAGAGCTGAGTTTTGAAGGATGCATGGCCCGTCAGAACAACAACAACAAAAAAATGGTGTACACAAATTCGGGGAGGGCGGGGGATGAGAGGAGCTAACGCGTAAAAATGGCTTTTGTGCCTGAAAATGGATCGCCAAGAGACTAAATTGGCTCACTTTTTCAAATTTGCATCCATTTTCAATGGCAACAATTTTCGTGGACAGAGAAAATGGACGAAAAAGCAACAAAAAATGGGCTCATATTCAGGCGCGCGCATGTCGCTGCCAGCAGCTGCAGAAAACTGGTGTTTTAAAGCAGAAAAATTGTCGGAGTGAAAACCCAAAAAAAAAAAATTATAGAAAAATGGGTGGATGATTAACGAACGCGGCGTGTGTGTGTGTGTTGTGTATAGGGCAAATATATATATTCTCC
>MEIZ01000021.1:360033-377139 GCA_001723225.1 Globodera ellingtonae | reverse complement strand
GTTTCATCACCGTCCGAGTGGGTCCCCCCCCCCCCCCCATTAATTTGTTTTGTGTTGCTTTTTGTGTCGATGTCGGCAGTAACAACAAAAAACTTTTGTGCAGCAACTCGCGCGCACCAACGATTTTGCGCCCGCCCGCACATTCTTTTTGTACACGGTGTCGGCGCCGCAGGTGCTCAGCGCCATGTGTGGTCCATGAGCGCACAGCACATCTCCTTGGTCTCCTTTGCCGAAAGCATGGCCTCCTTTTCCACCTAAAAAAATCCAAAAAATTCCAAAAAATAAAATAAAAATTTCTTCTCGAAGTATGATGACCCCGAGACTCACTACTGACTTGTAGAGAGAAACGATCGAGACTGGCGTCGAGATTCTCGATCGAAGAAATTGTTATCGAGATTTTCTGAGACTAGACTCGAAATTTTTTTTTCTTCTTTGATCTCGACTCTCGATCGTTTAAGAGAATTCTCGATCGGTTCTCGTAAGTCCCGTTCTCTCCACTGACTTGTTCCTCCTCCAACAATCCCTTGGAGCGCAGCAGCCGGTAGATGCGCACCGCTTTGTCCCCAATCTTTTCGCGAATGGCCGACTCGATGTGCTCGTTGCACAAAAATTCGATGCCCTTTTCATAGTCTGTGCCGTGATGAATGTGAATTATTGAGTTGGTTTTGGCATTTTGTTGAATGAATGTTCAACAACAAATTGATTTTGTTGTGAATGTTCAACAACAAATTTCATCAAAATCCCCCCCCCGTGCTCACTGATAATGTAGAGGCCGCCACCGCTTTCGCCCACACGGCGCACAACATTGTTGCTGTCCTTGCCGAGCACCTCCAACCGGACGTCCAGCGCCTCCCGTGTCAGCTCCACATCGTGCTCCTTGACATAGCGAAACACGTCTTGGAGCTGGACAGACAGACAAACAAACAAAATGTTTTTGCAAAAATAAAAAAAGTGTATGCCCACCGAAATAGGACTGGACTGGCCGGTGTCGATGGAAGCAGATTTGACCTCGCCCACCTTCAGCAACACCTGGGCAACCCGTTGCGTTTGCTTGTCCACCGGCTCGTTGCTGCTGTTCCCTGGGGTGTGACTAAATTAAACAAAAAATTTTGTAAATTCAAGAAAAACAAAATTTCTGCCCATCAACCATCAACCATACCCATAGTTATTGTTGTCCAACGCGTTCAGCACCAACTCGTCACGGAAGAAGCGTTCCATGCGCAACCAGTTGATGCGCCACAAAATGTTCCGGTCACTGTCCTCGTTGTGGCGTTGTTCAACCGCCGCGGTTGGTGGCTGTCTCTTATACACATCTAGATGTGTATAAGAGACAGCCATCCGCCGGCGCCTTACGCTTCCGACCCAAAAATATATTTTAATTTATTTTTGCGCAATTTTTTTTTTTTTTTTGTTATTAATAAAAACATTTTCTTTTGTCTAAACCGCCTGCGCGCACTTTGCGTGGTGCCGTCGTTGGCCCAGTCCAGTATGCGGTCCGGCATCAAAAACGGGTCGGGCTCAGCCGAAAATGCCGGACATTGACTGTCGCCCACCTTCTCATCAATGCGCTCACAACGGATCACAATTTGCGCTTCGGCAAGCCGTACAAAATCCTCTTTGACCTGACCACAACAACAAATTCTTAAAATTTGCCAAAAAAACTTGGTTTTTGTTATTAAAAATGGCATTTAAAATTAAAAAATTGCGCAAAAAGTGTTGGGGGTTCCTGCTGAACGAACAGCACACCTTGTCCGTCGGCAAATTGTCCATGCATTTGGCCACCCGCCGAATGCACTGGGAGCAGGACGTGCGCCCCTGGGCCAACACGTCCTCAAAGATGGCCTCGGCCGCCCCGCTGCTGTACAACGTTTTGACAATCAGAATGGAGCGCGGTGCACGGATCAAATGCAGCACGCGATGCGCCAACACCGTGTAGAGCACACCGCGCGCGCTGGACTCGAAGCTGTACAAGAAGTCAAACTTTGTACTATGTACTGCTTGCTGCTGCTGCTGCATCATTTTTGAGGGGTGTCCGGGCGGGAAGTGTTTGAATGTGCAAATCAGGGATGTGTAACCGGTTGCCGGACATTTTTTGGACCCGAAATTCATAACTTTTTTGGCAAAAAATACGGAAATTTACAAAAATTGCTAAGGATTTTCCATAGGGTTTGGGTCAGTTTGGGCAACGGGCCCATAAACGCGTCGAGAAAATTTGGGAATTTTTAAATGTCGATGACTTCAGACCAACCTGAGCAAGTTGTGCTGGTCCAGGATGGCGATGGACCGCTTCACCTCCCCAGGCCGGACACGCCCCGCCAACGCCTTGGCAAGCAGTCCAAGTGGCAATTGCTGCCGCAACAGCTCACGACCAACCGCCGACACGTAGAAGCCAAAATGGTCCTCCAAAATGGACACACACAGCTCAACCGTACGCACACTCATTCAGCTTAATCAACAATGAAACATAAATGAATTTTAATTGTAAAATTTATGAAAAAAGCAATTTAAACAAAATTTAGAATCGGTAACGAAAATTGTGTAAATTAAATTCCAATTTACAAGCGCATTATATAATCAAAAAAATAATTTATCCATTTCTAAACAGCAAATTTTGCACATTTCTGAGAGGAAGAAAATCTTCAATTTACAGGATTGACCAGTTAAAATTGTTAGATGATCATCACCATGTGTGACACCAAAACGCACCGGAAACTAATTGGCACACCGAGTGCAGAAGAAGGAAAGGAAAGGAAAAGACACAAAAAAAACTATTCGGAAAGAGTAAAATATTTCCCCGGAGGGGGGAAGACGTATATGCACATAAAAGAATGAAATTATAGAATCTCTCTGCACATGAGGAGTAGGAATAAATAAATACAACAAGCAGCAACACCAGACGCGATCAACCACAAATGATCGGATTTGTAAACTATTCCGACGATCGATCAATCAATCGATCGGACTCCGTGTTGATCAATGTCCGGCATGGCCATGTTCCATTGCACAAAACGGTTGTGACGATTGTTGGGGATTATTCCTCCGTTCGCCATGGCCCCGATGGTCGGTGTCGAGTGCCTCGTCAGCAGGACGTACATCGGCGGCATCCCCTGAACAATTGCCGCCAATCTCGCACAGAGATGAAGCGGAGCTGGCGATCAACGACTGTAAGAAGTTGGCACAAAATTAATGGATTTTTAAAATCCCCCCCCCCCCGTCCGTTACCTCCAGTGTCCGATCAGTGAGTTCGGCAATGAACCGGATGAACGGGCGCAGGTCGCCATCGTTTGCTTCACGCAGCACATTGTAGTAGCGATGGCGCTGCTCCACCGGGATGGTCACAGGGGGGAAGCCGGCACGGAGCAGAATCCAGTTCATCAACAGTCGAGACGTTCGACCGTTGCCGTCCATAAACGGGTGGACAAAGACCTGAAAAAAACAGGGAAATTAGTGCCAAAATTGGTTGTTTTTTTTTTGTTGTTGCGAACCCTACCAATTTGTAATGGGCGAGTGCGGCCACCTCGACAGCGTCCAGCCGATGCGTTTCCTCGTCGTTCAGCCAACTGACCAGCTCCTCCAACTCGACCATCATAAAGTCGGGGTCGGGCGGACGAAAGTTGCCCACAAACACCTTGACAATGTTGTGAAAATGTGTCAAAAAACCCCCTAAAATGCGCAAAACCCTAAGGGGTAACGCCGACGTTTGGCCCACAACTTTATTTTGTACTAACCAACCATTTTCTTAACTAATCAAATCAAACTTTTTGATACCATTCTAAAGCTTACAAATGGATAAAAGCTATCAACAAAAGGCAAATGCTAAACCAATTGGACAACAAAAAATTTTTTTTTGTTTTTTTTAAAGATTTGTAATAGAGGCTAATAAAGTATGGCAAACTGACCTGAACATTCCGAATGACGCCGGCGGACAACGGGTCCGCGAAGCCGAGCACGCGCTTGTGCAATGCCAAAATATGCTAAAAAAAGGGGAGGGGGTGGTGGTGGTCATGTTTTTCAATTTCCGGTTTTTTTGCATTAAATTTATGTGAATTTTTAACCCAAATTTTCCCGATTTTTTTGCTTTAATTTTTGTAGATTTTTAACCGGTATTTTAAAGCGTAAAAAATGCCGCCCGCCCGCCCGCGCACCTCCAGCGTTATCTCCTGCACTTCCAGCAGTGACTGGTTCAAGTAGCGCAGCGCGGCGTCCAGCCCGAGGATTTCGTTGTGTTCAACAATGCTTTTGCCGGCCACCGCCATCCGGGTCTCCAGAATGGAGCGCGTCTGTGCCAAATTGATGGTGTTGCCCTCCATGGCGACGGTGTGGTACACGTAGGCAAAGTAACTCTCGCGCATGGACCGCTTCAGGCCCGAGTCGTTGTGCGGAATGCGCATGAACCGGTCCCGTTTCCGTTCAATTTCGCTGACAATGAAAAAATTTATATTATTATTTTTGTTGTCAAATTCCGCAAAAAAAAAAATAGAATTTTTTTCCAACCGCATCATCCGATTGTCAATCTCTTCGACCAGCGGAAGTGCCTTACGTCGACGACTGAATTTTTTTTGTTGAGAATTTTCACATAAAAAATTGCAAAAAAAAACAATTATTTTCGCACATTAGCGCCTCCTCGTGCCTCGGGTTGCGCGCCAGTGCCTTCAGATAAAAGCCCTCTGCCTGCACGACGTCACTGCGTGCCATCTCCACGTAAATGCCGTACTCCGTCAGAATGTCCGGGTTGTAGGGCGCCAATGAATAGGCATGCTAAATTTGGATGGACTTTTTTAAGACAAATTCCATCAAAAATGTTTTTAAAAGACAGAATTATTCGCATTTCAAAAATTACCAAAAACATTTTTGTTTGGCGTTTTCTGTGGAGTCTCTTTAGCCCCAATGTCCGCCCCAAAAAACAACCTCGATTATGCTGCGTGCCCGTCGCATGTTGCCCTCCCAACGCGACCGTTTGGCCGCTTGTAGTGCAGCTACTGCTTCCCGTTCACGCCACTGGCGCACTTCCTTCGAACAACTTTCCACCTCGGCACTGTCCGGCGGTGGCCTCACAATGACACCGTCTGCGCAAACAATTTCATATTTATAAAAAAACAATTCATTGTGCTGACAGCCCAACCTTCGTTTCTGGCACTTTCGTCATGCCATGGCTCAACAATCAGTTCATGGCGCAGCAAATGGCGTCGCTCCATGAGTCGAAGCAGTACTCCGCCATTTTTGTTGTTATTGTTGCATTTCAAAAGGCGCTTCATCAACGGCGGAAAGTTGTCATCAACTGAGGAGCACAGAAAGCGCGTCAACGACGGAATGGAGAGGGAAAGTTGGAAAAACAGCACCAACAGGGCACAGCCCATGAGCAACCGACGCCGCGAGGGAAGATGAAAAATGCCAAAAAAGGATGGGCATGATGGTGAAGTTGGTGCGGCGGAAGATCTTCTTCGGGAAGCAGAAAAGCGAGCAGTACACTTGTACGGTTCAACTGCAGCAGCAGAGCTTGATGACAGCGCCGAATCCGTCGAGGGCGCAGCGGTTGCGGAAAAAGTACGTAAACGGTGGTGGCGGTGTTCTCGTGTCATGCCGCGACTTACATTATTTAGCTTTTAATCATTTTGTCAGCGTTTATGACGTTTTGAATCTCGGTCTCTCTCAAGCAGGGCTGTGGCTGCTTTAGCAGCTGTGGGTTTTCAGATGCTTTGGGCTTTTGCCGATTCTTTGTGGTTTTTTAGAAAATTAATAAAAAATCAACAAGAATTCTTATAATAAATTTTAAAATTCTTTGACAAAATTAGGCGAAATGCCAAATTTTCGCAATTTTACCACTAAATTGAAAAATTTTAAAAACAAAAATGAGATCTGAAAGCTTGTCTTGATCATTCCTCGTCATGCTTCTCCACGCCTCGATCGTGCAGTGCATTCAGCAGTTGATAAGACGGGCTTTTACGATACTGTTCAGAACTCGGCATTTTGATCCGAAAGCCTGCTTTTTTGAAATTTCTATGCCACTCAACTTTAAGCAAACATTTTTAGAATTGAATTTTAAGTTTATTTCGTGGAATGGACGCGTTGTTCGACGTGCGCAACAATTTTTATTTAGGCGCTTTTCAGCAGTGCATCAACGAAGCACAAGTGAAAATATTTTTTTTGTTTTGCTGAGAAATTGTCAAGATTTAAAATTTCCAAAAAATTTTTTGTCGGTTTCCTTTGTACAATAATTGTTTTATTTTTGTTCGTTCAGAAAGTCAAATGCAAAACGGACGAAGAGAAGGCGTTGAAGGACTCGTTCCTTTACCGCGCATACAGATCGGATTAAATACTTGGTGATTTCTTTGGGCTGTGGACGCTAGCTGGCAAGGAACTTCATCACCTCAGCTTCAATGGAATAGGCCGCCTTGCCGTATAAAAGCTCAAGCGCCCCAGGCGGGTTTGGGTGAGGCAATTCTGTTAAGGGATTTTATATAACAAAAATTGGCAAAAATATAACAATGTACAATCCACCTTTGAGGCGAATGCATTTCACACGCACGTCGCGAAGCTGCGAAAGCACACAGCACACTGTTTCGCCAATGCCTCCCGCTTCGAACTGCTCTTCGACTGCCAACACCATGTGCACGCGTCTCGCATGATGTAGCAGCGTTTTCAAATCCAATGGCTGAAAATTTTAAAATTTGCAAAAAAATTTAGACAATTAAAGAACTAAACCACCTCCACGCAAAAAAGGTCGATCACCGCAGCCCGGCAGTGCCCGAACATTAAATCGTACGCTTTCATGCACAAGTGAAGTGCAACACCCGCACTGACCAACAGAATCGTGTCCTGAGGATGCGCGTAGATTACCTAAAATTATGGAAAAAATTGTTATGACATATTGGAATCAAATGAAAAAAATTAATTAAATTTAGCTAAAATTTTTTTTTGCAAAGAAACAAAAGAAGATATATTCAAGCGCATTTCTAACTTTCCCCACAAATAAAAATCCAATGCCTCGTACATCCATCCTCCCATTGCTCACCTTGCATTCGCCCACGTTAAACACATCCTCGCTGGAGTACAGAACAGGGGTTGGCTGCCGGCACAGGCGCGTGTAGGTCGTCCCAATGTGTTTGGCTGCGAGCTCAGTGGCGCGTTCAGCAGATACCGCATCGGAGGGGTAAAAAATGACGCTGGATCGCAGCGTTCGGAAAAATGCCAGCTCATCGGTCGTTTGTTGTCGGCTTAAATGTTAAAGGGCAGCGTTAAGTGTCGTTGTTTATCCACATTTACCAGTACTCCTCGACGGGGGCATCGCAGTTGAAACCGGCAAACTTCACGTTGGCGTATGCGCCCATGCGAATTTGATCGGCCGCACGCGAGAAGAAAGCGGCAAAATTGCTAAAAGAAATAAAAAATGCAGGCGTAAACATTATCTTATTAACGGCTCCCGGAAAATGCGTCAGTGATTATTAAAAGTCATGTAAAACATGTTTCTGGAGGTTTTTGGGGTTGAAGAATCCAATTCTGACCTCTGTTACAACCAATTCCGAACCTCGGACCAGAATTCGAACATTTGGCCGAAAATTCAAATTTTTCCAAAAATCAATTTTTGCGGCTAACCCGTCCGAAGCCAACCACGATTATTCTGTCCAGCACTGAAGCTAAGCCTAAGCCTAGCTTAGTCCTAAGCCAACCTGGCTTGGGGTTTGAAGGCTGAGGCCTAAGCATAGCTTAAGCCTAGCTTAGGCTTAGCCTAAGACGTTAGGAGATTCGGGAAGTTTTGGGTGGGATTCGAGACACTTTACAACGAAAGTAATAATCGAATTCATACTTTTGAATGATTTTGAGACCAAAATGGATTTTTGTAAAATTGTTGGAATTTGGTTTGAGGTTCGAAATCAGCAGAAATGGATGTTAGAATTGTAGTCTAAGCCCCCTAAATCCGATAAAAACACTTTGTTTTCTCGACTTTAATAATTAGGGCTGCCAAAAATATGCACAAAAAGTGGCCAAAATATGCACATAAACATGCAAATAAAACAGTGAAATATGCATAAAATATGCATAAAAATCGCAAAATATGCAKCAAATATGCATAAAAAGTTGAAAATTTAGGGTGAAAATGTAGTTAAAAAAAAATTTATTCTCCATAGATTTTAACAGTTGTTTTTGCAATTGCAAATCAAAAATTTTTCAAGGTTTTCTGTCGTAAAGCTRATCCTGTTATCTGCCAGAATATGTTTGTAAATCGAAAAAGATCTCTCCACTTCGCAGGATTGAATTGGCGCATATTTGAATTTTGCAATCACATCTGGTGGCAAATGCATTTGAACATGTTCTCCCCGCAAAACCATGCCGATTTCCTAAAATCAAACTATTTAAAAAAAAATATTTTTTTTTTACCCGCATCTGATCAAATCCAGGATTGTTTAGCAGGACATTGCCGAACTTTTCTTGCATCACTTTTCCAACGGGCCCAGGCACCAAAAAAGTTATTATGAAAAAAACAAGCAAAACCTCTGAAAACTTTGTTTTCCAATTTGTAAAATGGAATGTTAGCAGAAATTAAGGCATCACACAACTCCATTGTAAATTGATCAGGCTTTTTAACTGAAGTGTCAGCCAAAAAAGGTTGTTTTTGGACACTTCCGCTTGGTCGGACGAAATGTTCAAGGTTCGATTTATGCTTGCCAGTTTCATCATGTTGTTTTAGCTGTGAGAATCTCTTTGAAGGTACCTGCAAATTGTTTTCGTTGTCTTGTTGTTGTTGTTGTCGCGATGAAAACGGTTGATMTTCAACCTGTTGTTGACAAGGCTGACAATACACTATTGTTCCGTCAGTCGTGTACGTTGTTTTTCCGTCGATTCTGTTAATCCAGTCGCGCATCCATGCAGATTTGGATTTAATTTTAGGCATATTGGAAATATTTACTGTCGAATTTCTCAGAAAACCTGAAAAATTTATCAAAAATGGCGAAATATGCACGAAATATGCACAAAAACCCAAAATATGCAAATATGCACAAAAAGTCGGAAATATGCAAAAATATGCAAATAAAAGTCCCGACTTTTGTTCGCAAATTCAAAAAAGAAGATGTTTTTCCTACTATTTAGACTACGTAGAATCCAGGAAAAAAATATGCATTTGCATATTTTTGGCAGCCCTATTAATAATCACTGACGCATTTTCCGGTCACCCTTATTAACATGATGTGAGGCAGCACTCGACCACGACTCGACATTCCGATTCCAATTCCGACAAATAACGGCTGCCCGTTCAGAACGAATACACGCCTGTTCACTGTTGCCAGTTTGCCCACTGCGTGACAGTAAGCCTGCTGTGTAGACACTGCAAAATCGGATTCATATTGGGGAGGACTGTTGCTCGCAATGCGCAAATTAGCCACTGGCGCGTCCGAAATTCGCCTCGGAAAGTACCAGTCCATTCGATCGTTCTTGTTCAGCATTCGATCTTGAATGGCTTCCAACAGTGCCGGTTTGCCGGAAACGCCCTCAACACCCTTGTCCTTCAGTGTGTTGGCGATGATCAGGGTGGGTTTTCCCTTTACTTTCCTAAACAGATTGCATGGGTTACACTACGTTTTGCCAATTGTACATTTTGCCGACCCAGCCAAAATGGTACATTTTGCCAACTCAGCAAAAATATTACGTTTTGCCAACTGTTCATTTTGCCAACTTTACGTTTTGGATGATTTTGAGCATGTTTTTTGAATGTTTCGAGGCCAAAAAATTCCAAATATATTTTGAAATCAAAAACCTTCGAATTCGGGTCCGGGATTCGAAATTGGTTGAAATTTAGGTTTTTGATGAATTGGCGAAATGCTGGATTGGCAAAACGTAATATTTTTGCTGCGTTGGCAAAACGTACCATTTTGGCTGGGTTGGCAAAATGTACAGTTGGCAAAACGTACTGACAACGATTGCATGTATTACAGCAATAATGTGCTAGTTTTATTTCACACCTCGCGCTTCCGTAAGCAGTCATAAGTGCAGAGAGATCGTGTCCGTCCACACAAATGACCGACCAACCGTCTGCATTGAAACGTCGCATATACGTCGTGATGTCAGGGCGTGCTTCACCGCTTTGACGGCTCACGTCAAGAATGACCAAAAGATTGTCAAGCTTGCAACGGCCAGCCCATGCTAAAATACAAATGTTGCATTATCACACTTGTTGGGATTTGATGCCTGTCCGAAAAAGCTTTCAAATGAATCGTTCAAATCATTCTTTTGCATTGACAAACCAATCCGTCAGTAGTGGACGGTCTTGTCTAGCAGACATTTGAACAAAAAATGAATTATCCAAACCGCTTTCATTTTGTATTCACCTGCAGCTTCCCATGCGGAGCCCTCCGTAATTTCTTCGTCGCCCATCAAGCAGTAAACACGATAGGGCATCTTGTCTACACGCTTGCAGACTAACGCCATCCCCGCCGCGAAGGCAAGGCCATGTCCAGGCAAGTTGATGTCCACATCGATGAAGCCCAGCAAATGCATCCGGTCAGACTCCATTCTGCTCAATGAAATCAGTTGACCGGGCTTCAACTGGCCAGCCTCTTCCCAGACTGCGTTCAGAAGCGGATAGGACGAGATCTAAATCCAAATCAGTGCTCTAAAAAACGCCACCAAAAACCAACTTAATCCATTTTTGTTTGCATTTAAAAACCCTCCCAACTTAACCCATTCTTTTCTGGCCTCTCCCCCACCCCCCGCTCGCCTTAGACAACACAAAACGATCCGAATTTGCGCTCCGCGGCTCTTTCACATTGTAGAGCATTTCGCAAAAAAACAGTGCGGCAAGAATTTCGGCAGCGCTGCAGCTGCTTGTCAAATCGGCCGAATTCGAATCGGACGCTTGCTCAATGCAAGAAATACGCATTCGATTTGCCGCATCACTTTAAAGAAAAGATAATAAAATTAGCAAGCAATGCTCAATTTGAATAGTTTGAAGCCGACATTAATTTAAAGAAATTTTTTAATTTTCCAATAGATGATAGCAGCAAAAAATTTCAAAAAATCATCCTTACTGTTTGCAACAACCTCAAATTGTCCAGAACAAAATTTGTGTCCTGTGTAAGCTCTTGTTCGTTTCGATTCCATTCCTGTCGATCTCTTGCCAATTGCTGCCTTTGTATGGCCAAGAGCATTCTTGTTCCGCCCTGTCTCCGGATCAATCGCTGTCTGATTTGCTCACGTTGTTGTTGTCGTTGCTCAAGATCAACGAAAACCGGAGTCTTAACATTATTAATCAATAAGGAACCTCAATCCACACGGACTGTCTGGCCAAAACGAACGCATCAAAGGTGGGGGATACCCGAATGACAGCCCAACGGGGGCAAAAGGGAAGGGCATTAGCTACTTCATATAGAAGTTCATTAGGGAGGCGCATTTTCTTTGGCAACCCTTAAGAATTGTGGTCCCGGCGAAAAAAAATCTTAACAATTTCAAATGAATGTTTTCGAGGGTAAAAATATGCGTAGAGCACGAATCCGAGCTCAGATTTTGCGAATGTCAAATTTGGGGTTCGACCTTCGCAAAATCCGAGCTCAGACTCGTGTTCTACGCCTATTTTTACCCTAGAAAACCTGTATTCAAAATTATAACGTCCAAAATAAAGAAGAAAAAAAAATTATCTGGACCGCAATTCTTAAGGATTGCCTTTTCTTTCTCATTTGCGGAGGGAGAGGGACGACTGATGGTTGGCTTTCCTTTTCCCACTCATTCGTTGGTGACCCACCCACCTACATCGATTGCCCTGCACATACCATAAAATTGGCTTTTTTTATTTTTCTTTAAAAAATTTTAGGTTCCTACAATGCTGTCTCTTATACACATCTAGATGTGTATAAGAGACAGGGGGAGGGGTGCTCTATTTTTCAACCTATTCAGAAAATATAACAAATTTTGCATAAGCAATATGGTACCTGCGTAATTTGTTGTTGTTGTTCTTGCGCAACATCTTCAACTAGTTCGATGAGTTGAACTTCCGGAGGCTCCGGCTCAGGTGCACGCGCCTGAACAAATAAACAGGATGTTGTATCATGTTTTTCCAATTTCGAATAAAACCGAAGCACCTGTTCCACTTCGCACACTTCATCATCGATCAACACAATTACATTGCTGGTGCTACTGCTCCTCAACGATGGTGTGTATGGAATGAGTGCGCGTGACGACGACTGTTGCTGTTGTGGAGGTGACAATGTTGGCGGGGGAGAGATCGGCGATGTTACATTGCTGTTGCTGCTGCTCCTCAACGATGGTGCGTATGGAATGACTGCGCGTGACGATTGTTGCTGTTGTTGAGGCGACAACGTTGGCGCGGAAGAGATCGGCGATGAGGACACAGCAGCAGCACCAGAGTCGGATCTGTCCATGTGCATAACATTTCGTCGCTGTTGTTGCACAATTGGTTGGGTTGGGCGTGGGCATGAAGCGACAGATTGCCGACGATAGGAGGCGGTTTGCGGACGAACTGCTCGAACTGGTGTGCTGCCGCCACCAATGACTGGTGACGCTGCTCGCTGAAGCGTCTGCGGCCCACCTCCAAATGGACGCCGTTGATTCTGAGCCAAGAGGCGAACACCGGATTGCCTTTCAGCTTTAAAAAATGAATATTTTAAAAGGCAAAGATTAATGGATAGTGCATGCACAAGCTTTCCCTTTTTCCTTGTGCACCAATCATATGCTAGGACAAACTTTGTGGTTCAGGTGGATCGCCCGCTTTTTGAATTTGTATGGTGTAACGGCTCGCTGTTGGAGAAGGTGTCCAGGAGATTTCAAGAGCATTGACTGATGCTTTGACTAACTGGATACCAGACGGAGCGGTCGGAGACTCTGTAAATGTACAGAATACAATTCTGGACAGAAAATTTTTTATTTACCCACTCAGTCAGTCTAAGAAAATTTTTTGTTTTGTTTTGTTTACAAACCTTTCACACATTTTGTGAATTTGCTGTTTCTCGACGCGCTGGGCAAGTCGGGCACGGAAGTCTTGAAGCTGACTGTCTGGGACCAGTCGCTGTTCCCAAACGAGTTGACCGCCCGACAACGAATCTGCAACAGAATGGTGTTGCTTGCTTTTTTTGTTGGTTGTTGTTGTTGTTATGGTTGTCATCACGTTTTACTCTTCGTTAACCCACCCACCAACCCATTCCTCTCATCCCTAAAACCACACACAAACCTTGTACATCGTGCCCGGCTCCAATGCAATGAGGCCACCACGACGCTCGTTGGAGGCGGTCGACGATTGTTGGGCGTCATCTCCTGCCTGCTGCTGCCGCTGGTCGTCTTTGTTGGTCAATTGTGCACGCGCACACTTCGCCGTCGTCGTCTGCCTCGTTGTCGTCGTCCCCCTGCCCCAAGCGCTCCCATCGACCGTGGCGGCACCGTAGTGCGAGATAACAAATTGTTGCGGGGCTGACGGAAGGTCGGCGACATGGAACCTGTGAAAAAAAAAAACAATTCAAAATTGGGGCTTTTGCGGGTTAAGCATTAGCAATTGTGCCGAGGCCATTCTTTTCAATTCATACAAAACACACACACGCAATCTTTGTTATGTACTGCTCCAATATATACGGCAGGCAACCCAAAAACGGTTGGGGCCCCGGATAGGCACTTGTTTAGGCGCGGGGTTGCAGGTGACCGGTTAAATTTTTAAAAAAAGCTCGTTTTCAAAATTTTCAACCGCTTTTAAATTCTGTTTTCTCACAAATTCGTAATCATTTAAACGCAAAATCCAATATTGAAGGTTACCTAATGTCATATTCGTGTTTTTCGACCCAAATTACCCGATTTTGTGTCATTATAGACAATTTATCGGATAAATAATTATATAAAAATTGAAAAAAACACCCCCCCCCCTCTACGAAGGGTAATACCTGTCTCTTATACACATCTAGATGTGTATAAGAGACAGATCCAATATTGAAGGTTACCTAATGTCATATTCGTGTTTTTCGACCCAAATTACCCGATTTTGTGTCATTATAGACCTGTCTCTTATACACATCTAGATGTGTATAAGAGACAGCCGCTACAGTATACCTCTAAGAGGGAAGTGCCCATAATTCTGGGTTCGATGTTTTTGGCTAAACTAAATAAATCCTGTCTCTTATACACATCTAGATGTGTATAAGAGACAGGCATAATACCATGTGGTGTCCCGGTGCGGCTGAACAGCTTTGTCCATAATTCCTTTCTTCATAAGCGAGCAGAGCAAATAATTAGCAACAAAAAAAAAAGTCTAACCATAAAAAATATGATTAAAAAAACCTAATATTTGAATTGTACAGGGGCTTATCTAGGCTCATTCCGCAATAAGTGTAGCGCCACTAATTGCTTTTGAAAGAAGTTATAACCAAAAAAACATTTGAAAAGGGAAACGCTTCGGCCCGGAACGATCGTCTTTTTATCAATGAAATGCCCTTTTATGCCATCAAACGTCCTGCAGACTCAATCGACCAGACTCAACTGTCTCGTTCCGAAAGATCCGGTCGCACAAAATGTCCGAAAAGCAGAATTCAAAACAAAAAAAAATTTAGGTAGTCAACTTTCCAAACTCAAGCACTGCTCTATGAAGATAGGTTTGTTTTGGTGCTGAAACTGTATTTCAGTTCAGGGGGGAGGGGCGGCGGAGTCAAATCAACAAAAAAGTCAAAAGTCGCCAAAAATCGACGAATAATGGTATCCATTATATCCGCCCTCTCCGATGCCGAATGGGTCAGGCTCATCCACGGTTTGGAGGCGCCAACGTCAATTCTTAAGGTTCCATAACTTTTCTTGTAACAACCCAACAAGCTAAACAAAGGCTCTTGGGTTTAAAAGGTCTCATTTATATATTTTTTGTTTCATTTGGTTGGTTCCAAAGAGTTATCGCACTTCTCAAAGGTTAAGGATCGTTTGTTGGCGCCCAGCAGTTGAACGACTTCGCGTCCATGCCCCGAGGACGGAGAATTTTGCAACAATTCCCCTTGTTCTGGCAGCTTTTCAGCCCCCGTTTACCAGCCCGTAGTTAGGAAATAGATACCACCATTCAATGTGCCTTGTCAAGTAGGCGTTGAGTCAGTACATACATAATGTGATCATTTACACAACAAATGTTTTCTTTTTTGGTGGTTCTTTCAAAAACAATAAAATGAGCAAAAATGAAAATTTATTTAAATAATGACGGCGTATCCAATGATTGTGCTCACAAATCAGTGCCTTCCGAAGAAGCTCACGCCTCTCTCAGCACTGAAGTTGCCGCTGTTGTTCTTTCTTCAACAATCCGCAGCACCTCCCGGTTTCGCGCGTGGATGTTCGCGTACCGGAGTCGCATGAACGGGTTCTTCTCCGCCGGGGACATTTGTTTGCGCAACGGAATGTGCCTGAAATCATCCGAAATGTTCAAAAACAAAAAATTGAATTGGATTCCAAAAAGGCACACACTTTTCAAACGCGCCATGCCAATCGTCACCGCTGCGCGAGTCGAACACGTGCTGAAGTATGGCCAACACTTGGACCAGCGTCAACATCGGGTTACCGCCTCGTAAAAATTCACTCGGAATGGGCAACCGTCGGCACGGCAACAGCTCCTGCTCGCTGACCGCCAGCGATGCCTTGAGGGGAATGCGCGGCTCCCGCGCACGGTCCACGATGGCACCGATCACGTAGCAAGCGTCGGCGTCGACACGCTGTTTTTACAAAGGGGACGAATATGTTACGGGAAATTCCACCGGGAAATTATGGAAAATTCACAAATTTAGAGCTTTCCTCATTAGCATTTAATTTGTTTGATTTGGTTGAGTTTTAAAAAAATTATAGACTTTCAAAATTTGACATTTAGAATTTTCTAAAATTCCCGTAACACATATACACCGGAGTCAACCAAAATGAGACAAAACAAAGGGTTGAATCATTTACAATGTGATTAAAGTCCGACTGATCCGTCGTTTCCCTATGTCTTTTGCGATCGTTATGCCGGACAAGTGCCTCCCCCTCCCCTCACCCAAAAAAAGAAAGCAAAACGCACTGTCAGCGATTCATTGGAGTGCGGACTAAGGTAGACAATTTTCTGCGCCGTGTGCAACGCCGGGAACAGCTCCAAGTACGAGGCGGACGTTGCCTCGCCGGTGATGCTCCAAGGACTGTCCAAAATTCCCAAATGTTTGCGGCGTTGTGCCTGCACAGTGCCATTATCATCGTCGTCGTCGTCGGCGGATGACGGAAAATTGACAAAATGAATTGGCCACGGCGATTGGCGGTCACGATTCGCACTCAGCAACATGCACAGTTGTCGCATCGTCAGGTTCAGTCCGCGCACAGAATGGAGGGGCTTAAAGTGAGAGGCCAAGTGCTAGAGATCACACAATGTGTGTTCAGTCACGAAGGCCAACACGTACAAGGAAGCGGCAATCGATGGCAATCCGAGGCGTTTCTGCGAGCTGCAATGAGCGAATGTAGCGATGTGAGGCGGCGGTGCGTTGAACTGAACATTCAGAAACAGTTTTTTGGGGTTTTAAAATGGATTATTATCGGAAGCCAACAGCAGCCTAAAACATTTAAAATATAATAAACTAAAAACCCAAAATTTGTAATAAAATCGGTAACTTGTTTTTGTATTACAGAATTATATTTTTGCTTGAATCGACCGACCGACCATTGGTGATGTAAGGGATTTGAACGGCTCGGTCTTTGAAAGTTCTTTCGATGCCGGAACTGCTGCCCGCCTCCTCTTTATCCTCTTCCGCCTCCTTTCCGTCTTCTTCTTCCTTCTCCGCTCTCTTCTGCTCTTTCAAAAACTGTTTTTGCTGTGCCGTTTTCGCCTTCTTCTTGTGCCGTTTGACCAAAAAAGTCAAATGCTCACATCGCTCCTTGGCACTTTGTATGGCCAGCAAATTGTGCCAATCTGAACCAGGGACGTAGCTAGAGAACAGAAATTTCGGAGGCGGGAATTGACCCGTCTGAGCGCCAGGAGCGGCCCGGTGGTGCCGATATGCGCTTCCGGGGAGAAATTTTCTTGATTTTCGATGGCAATTTGTTAAGAAAATTGGTCAAAAAATTTCCAAAACAATAGGGTCCCCCCTATGGCTTTTTTTCTCGAATTTCATTTCCGGGGGGGGGGGGAATTCCCCC
>MEIZ01000021.1:349619-359962 GCA_001723225.1 Globodera ellingtonae | reverse complement strand
CACATTTTATGCCCATTTCAAAATTGCCCAAAATTCACCACGTTCTTCCAACTGTTCCGGCAGATAGGTGGTCAGACGTGGAAGAAGCTGAACATATTCAAAAAGCATAGCAAAGAATGTGCCTAACAAACACGATAAACGATCGACCTGAAGTTGGGCACAAAGACGCTCAAAGTTGGCCAACCGTTCAGGACACTTCGATTGCTGAACGTCTTGCAAAACCCGAGTGGGCGGCAAGAATTGGCGACATGGCTCTTCTGTAACTTGGCAAAAAGTTTCTCTTCTCGTGATGGACAAACAACTTACGCTCCACAATTGGCCTAGGACCCCACTGATCAGGAAAGCGAAAGAACGCCTTTTTCAGACGCCAGATAATCCGATATGTAAGGGAATCCAATTTCATTGTAAAAAAAAAAGAGGACAAAATGCTGAAGAACGGCATAAAATTTGATAAAACAATTGCAAACCAATACTTTTTGTTCAAAAAACAAAACACGAAAACGCGCAAGCAAAATCCCAAAAAATTATCAGATAATTTATACACGCTTATGTGGCCTTCTCTCACCTTCAACAAATACGGCAAAAGACAAAAATAAATTTGGCCCAAGAAGGGGATCATCTCCATATATCAAAAAATCATTCATCCGCCAATAATCACAAGGCGATCGTCCGCGATCGATCAGTCCTGGTGCGCGTTGCCGCCGAGCGCATGGCCTCTGCACCCAAATTGTGGCCCTGCTGGAAAAAGAAGACTAATTTTGTTGAAAATTTTGTCTGCACAAATCGGATTAACCAAGATGGAGCAACAAAACGCCATTTTCACATTTATTTGAGTGTTTGATGTCATGTTCACCTGCAAATTACGAACAAATCTAATGTCCGTCCGGCTTATTTAGATTTCAGAATAAATATAACAATAAAAAAGAAATCTTTTTTTTGAATTTGCTTGAGGTTTTGTTGACCGAACCTCGGTTGATGCGCCGCGAGTTCGGCACCAACAGCTTGATCTCCTGAAATGCAAAAGGATTTGCTTGAATAAACTTTCAATGGACCACAAAATTTTCAAATTTCCATTTTCAGAAATTTGTTTACTAGACTTTTTTTCCACTGTTTTTTGGAAGGAATTTTGCGACCTTGGCAAGCGCCAAATTATGATGCTCAACAGTCAAGAAAGTTGGCAGCCATCAGGAGTTCCAGGGCGACTTCCGGTGCCACGTAAAATTCGGGAATTTCCGTCGCGCTGTTTGTGTAGCGGGCTTTGTACGCAAAGTAATGGCACACCTTCTGCAGCACGTGGGAGGGTATTTCGCGGAAATGGACCTAAGAAACGCAATTTGATCGAATTATTGTTCGGTTTCCGATCGGAATTTCCTTCCAAATTGACGCACTTCATTCGTCTCGTTCTCCGCGTATTGGCCCGGTCCGGACAGCATGGCACGGATTGTCTTGGAGATAAGTGCATGCTCCTGGAAGGCAAAAAATAAATTTTACTTGCATTCTGATCAAAAATTGGACGTCTTCGGTGAATTTGCTTATCAAAAACGTATTTTTCCAAATCCTCATTTAGTAGGCAAAAAAAGGGAAGGCACGTTTTGTCTCCAGCAGGTCGTTTTGGGTAATAGTTAAAGCTGAACCTCCATTTGGACCAATTTTTAATTCCGTACCCGAATTCAATATAATTGTCCGAATTCGGACCTCGGGATCGAATTTAATCAAAATGGATGTCATTTCGGACTCCTAGATCCCAAAACACCTAGAAACAAGTTCCATATAATTTAAGAAAAAAATGGGTTTTTCAAAAAATGTGGACGAACAGCTTCATTATCACACCCCCGTTTTGTACCCAAAACATTTGTCACCAACCAAGCTAATTAATGCCCTTTTTACCTTGTGAATGACAAATTCGTGGTCGTCACTGCTCACCAATTTCACGTAACACGCCTCCGGGCCCTCGCAGCCGCCGAACACCGTCAGCTTGTCACTGGTTCCGCTGCTGTTTTGTGCCGATTCGCTCATCGCTTTAGTGAAGCGCCATTTTGGAAATTATTACACAAAAATGACAAAAAAATAAAACTGATTTTGAGTGAATTTCACATGTTCAAAACTCCATAAAATGTTCGAAAAAAATGTTTATAAGGCATAATACAATATAATCCGATCGGCTTAATCAATCTTTCTGCTTCTGCTGGGCATTATCCTCAGAATTGTGCTCACATCGGTGATCTTCTTGCGCGACTTGCCCAATATGGCGCCCATTCGCCGTTCGCATTGGTCGATGTAGCGCCAATCCTCCCTTTTTGTGCAGGGAATTTGGCAATATTTATGTTTTTCAGAAAAATGTCGGGACCGGGATTCCCGAGATTTTGTGTCCCGCAATCCCATTATTTTTTTTTAAAAATTCAACGAGCACAAAAAATACCTTTCTTTCTATCAAATTTAATAACTTTTCCATATATTTACCAGCTTATAAAGGGCACTCCGCGCTCGCGTAACAGCTGCTCCGTTTTTGTTGTTGGCATTCTGTACGGCTCATCACCGGCTTCTTCCCCCACAACGCCAATTTGTCGTTCGGACGAGCTCCAATCGTCTGCCAATTGATCAGCCACAGCGTACGCCTGCTGCTGACTGTCAGCGATCAGCCCGCGCGCCTCGTGCGAGCACCAGCCGGTGGCATAAACCTTTTTTTGCATTGAATTAATTAATTCTTCATTAAATCATTTACCAAAAAATTCAACAAAAAAAGTTACCATGGCCTTCGTCTCACTGACCACTCGGCACCAGTCGGACATGGCCAATTTGCCGTCTTCACGGGTTGGCACGCCCGGCAGATGGACATGCTCAAACCCGATGGCGTAAATCAGGAGGCCGCACGGGAAACTGGAAAGCACAAAAATGATAAAATGGAAATATATATTGTAAAATAGATTGCAATACATGCTCGCCCACAAAATCATTTACACTATTGTGTACTCCAAGTCTTATTTGTTAATGGACTCAGAATAGCGGCAATATTTGCTCTAATTGATTTGGCATTTTGTGAAACAAGACGGAGACGTACTCTTCGACGGAACCGTCGAGCACGTTCTGAACGTTTAATGCCCGTACACGTCCGCCACTGTCCAATTGAACGACGTGGGGCCGTCGATGGAAATGAAGCTGAAGCATCCGCTTTCTATCAATTTGATTGCTAAAAAACCAAAAAAATCCAAAAAAATGCATTAACATACTCTTCTTCATGATGGTTGGAGTTGACATTGTCCAACATCAGCTTGAGCAGCCGCTGCCTTGGCCTCTCCATCTGGGCCAGCTCGGCCTAAAATTAAAAATTTTCTTTAAAAAAATTTGAAATCCATTAAGCGTCGACCTCAAGTCGTACGGTCATTTCCGTCGGTATGACACAATGGGCATGGAGACCGGGAAGTCCGAGCAGTTCACGCAACCGCGCAACGCGTTCTCCGTGATGTCAGTGCCGGCCAACCGCTCGCCCGAGGAGATCAAAAGACGCGCACAATCGATTGCCACATTGCCATTCCCGACAATTACCTTTTTTGAAAAAACTGAAGAACCAAGATTTCAGAAGCCTATAGTCCCCGGTCCCAGAACGGTTTTTCTAAAATCAGAGCTTACCCATTTCTGAATTCCCATTCGACGCGCTCTGTTGGCGCCATACGCAAACACAACAGCATCATTGTTGGCGCAAAGTTCTTGTTATTTTAATTTTTTAGAATCCACCCCAGTAGGCGAAACTTTCGCAAACCCAAAAAATATATGTAACTGTACACCTTCGCGCAACTACCAAACTCAGCTTCAAAAATGTTTAATAACTGTGTGTCTCTTCAATTTTTTGTGCTATGTTTCACGGCACATCGAAAATAAATTGGTTTCTTTGGGCTATAGCTAACGATCAATTGGAAGTCCAAGGAAATCTTTCGCCGCTTTCACTATGGCATTGGCAGATATGCCGTAAGAGTCCAACAACGTTTCCGGCGTTCCAGAAAGAGGCAAACCTGTAAGGATTTTATATGACAAAATTGGCAAAAATCGTCCTCTTTAAACGCACCGTTGACGCAAAGGCATTTCACGCGTATGTCGGGGTAATACGCAAGACTGGCGCAAACCGCCTCACCGATTCCACCCGCTCCGCAATGGTCCTCAACCGTAAGTACTTTGTGGCCTGATTGTACAGCCACATCTCTCAGCTTCACCACATCAATCGGCTGAATTTGTTCAGAATTACAAAAAATTTTATCCAATTGACAACATTAAAACCACCTGAACGGAAAACAAATCAATGACGCGTGCGTGCACGGATATGAGAAGCAACATCTTGAACGCTTTTAAACACTCGTGCAGGGTAATACCCACACCAATCAGTAAAATGTCATCGGGGCCCATCAAGTTCCACTGGAGCATCTAAAATTATGGAGAAAATTTTAAGTCGGTGAAAATTTGCAGCAAAAAGTGAAATTTGTGTTAAATTTTAAGCGTTTCAATCAGTCCCCACGAATTGAAAATAACCAAATCCTTGTGATCCTCCCATTCTTCACCTTGAACTCTCCCAGCTTAAACTCCACGTCGGTGCTATAAATCATTGGCGTCTCAACTTCGGAAAGACGCTGGTAGCTAATGCCCTCGTAATTTGCCAAAAGTTCTGTCGCGCGTTCCGCTGCCACCGCGTCCGATGGGCACAGGACGACACTGTAGGGCAAGGCGCGAAAGAGCGCGAAATCGTTCAGGAGCATGCAATTGGCTGGTCTTAAAAAAAACAAATGTTATGGGCAAAAATTGATCAAAATGCAAAAAAGGGGTGTGCCCAAAACCCTCATTTTATCCCATTGATTACCCGTTCACTGCCATGGAGACCCCACAGTGCCTACCGGCACACTTGATGTTTGCCCGCGCGAATGCGGCAATGCGAAGGTCGTCACTCGCACGCGTGAAAGAGGCGGCCAGACCACTAAAAGAATCAAAAATGTGGTCAAAACGCGTACATTCACCTGATTTGCGGCACCAGTCGTCCCCGACAGCACATACCAACCGCAAAGGAAACTATGTGCGGGTAACCATCGAGACTTAAAATAAAGTTTACACACATAAATTTCTTAAAATATCAAAAATTTGCCTACCCGGCAACAGTTACCACTCGTTTATTCGAGTATGTCAATTTTGACGACGCATTGCAATACGCACTGAAGGTGGACACAATGTCTGTCTGTCTGTACTGAGGCGGTGTCATTCTTGCAATTTCCAAATCGAAGCGCGGCGTTCCAACAGGCCGCGGTATGATCCAGGAGGCTCGCTCAATGGTGGTTAGACGACTACGTAGGGATTCCTGCATTCGTTCCTTGCTCGAAACGTCGTCAATTCCCATTCGAGTGTACGTCTTGCAGACTATTGCATAAGGCCTGTTAGTTGATTTCCTAAACAAATAGAAGGAAATATAGAAAAAATATGCTAATTACTTAAAAAATGATTAAAGATTCGACAAAAATTTGTAGGACTATTGCTTTAGTGCAAATACAATTTGATATCCCACCTTGCATTTTCGTACGCCATCAGCAGATCCGGTATTTTGTGCCCATCGACGACCGTCACGTTCCAACCGTTTGTTTTGAAAAGCTGCACATAGGCTTCGGTGTTGTGTTCGTTTTCTCCTCTGTCAGGTAGGCAAACATCCACAATGACGACAAGATTGTCCAGCCCTATTTGGCTGGCAAAAGCTAAAATAAGTTGGACTTGTACTTAGTTTCTACGGGTTTGCTTACCCGCCGCTTTCCGTACTGCATCGTCCAAATCACATTCCCCAAGCAGACAATAGACACGGTAGGAGGCTGTCATCCCATCGTGAAGGCAAGCCATTCCACAGGCGTTGAACAAAATTTGGCCCACACGGCCGTCGAACACGTCTATCGGCAGCGGCTGCATTGGCCTCCCTGACAAGATCTGGCTTGCCTCTTCCCAGGCAGCAGTCAACAGAAAGAATGCATCCATCTAAAAAAACAAAATCTTTGATTTTTCTGGGTTTCGTCTCGCCTTTGCAAGAAGGAATCGGTCGGCGCCGGCATTGAAAGGATCGTCCACACTGTAACGCATGTGCGCAAAAAAAAGAGTGGCGATTATCTCCGCCGAGCTGCAACCGATCGTCAGATCGTCCCATTTCGCAGCGAATGCCTGATCAATGGACGAAATTCGCATGCGATTTGCGACGTCCCTTTAAAGAAAGGATAATTAAATAGACAAATAATTTTAAGTTTTATAAACGTTCAAATTGCGGTTTGAAATTCGGATCCCTTTACTCGAAACATTTCCTAACAACAAAAAATCAACTAACTGCAACTTGTTTATCCCGGCTTGAATTTCTTGCTGTGCCCGTTGTTCTTCCTGCGCATGTCGAACTCGTTCACGACCATGTTCTTGAGCCCGTTGATATACATGTTCAAGATGAGCGGATAGAGGAACCTTAAAGTTGTTTTTAGTCAAAGCAACCAAACAAAAATGTTTACATTTTCTAAAAAAATTTTAATCCACAAGGACTGTCTGGCCAAAACAAACGCATCAAAGGTGGAGGATACCCGGATGAAAGCCCATCGGTGGTGAAAGGGAAGAGCATTAGCTATTTCATATAAAAGTTCAGTAGGGAGGGACATTTTCTTTTTCATTTATGGGGAGGGACGACGACGAATGATGGTTAGTTTTTCCCACTCACTCGTTGGTGACTCACCCACCCACCCATCAACTCGCTACCACCGTCCCTATCGATTGCCCTGCCCTCCCTTTCCTTTTGCTTCAAATTGCGTCCATTTCATCCAAAAGCAAAAATACGACATTTCATTCACGCGCCACTGACTCCTACGCTCACATGTGGCGAGATGTTGTACGAGAACGTAAACAAAAAATTTTGGGAAATTCATTGACGAAATTTAAATCACTTGAACAAAATAAAGTGCGTTTTAAATCGAGAAAACTAAATTTTGAGTGCCCTTAATCGGGTGCGCTTTTTCTTGGATGAAATGTCGTATTTTTGTTGCTTAGTGGAAGAAATGTCGCAAGAAAAAATTACGATACACCCTTATATAACCAAGCGGAATTCTGTTGGTCTCTCGAGCTAGTGGAAGTGGAGACTCAGAATGCATACATACCGCCTGTGACGCTTCACCGAGATGCTGAGCTGGCACTTGCTGCTGTTGATGTTCAACAAAAATTTCCATATTCGACGCTTCGCCCAAAACATTGAGGGGCATCGACGGCTAAAAGTTACGGTTCTTTTCCTGCATCATATCAATATATATCCCTATCGATTGCCCTGTTTTTGTTGCTTATTGGAAGAAATGCAGCGTGGACTACTGTCAGCGTACCAATCAAACATTTTCCCTAAACTCCCCAACCCCCGAAGCGTTTTTCTGGATACTTGCCTCGCCTTCTTCAACAACATCAAGCAAGCCGAAAAGATGTTCCACCATAGAGTCATTTGAGATTGGACGCGCCTGAATAAGCAAAAATGTGTTGGATTAAATAGTGTATTTTAAGTAGGAGAAACCCAAACAAAAATACGACATTTCATTAACGCGCACCTAACTCCTATTGGCTCTCATGTGGCGAGATGTTGTACGAAATTTGAACGTAAAAAAAATTTTGGAAAAAATCATTCAGATGAAAATTTAAGCCAACTAAACAAAATATAGTGCGTTTTAAGTTGAAAAACTAACTGCCCTTAGATTTTATAAAATTTCAGTTGTGTTTTTGGAAATCAACAATATTTTTCCTTGTACCTAGCCATGACAAGATGTCAACCCTGGCTACTAACAATCGGGTGCTTTTTTTTGGATGAAATGTCCTATTTTTGTCGCTTAGTGGAAGAAATGTCGTGTGGACAACAGTCAGCGTACCAATCAAACATTTTCCCTAAACTCCCCAACCCCCGAAGCGTTTTTCTGGATACTTGCCTCGCCACCTTCAACAACACGAGCACCATCATAATCCATCTGTTCATTGAGGCGGTCTGCTCGCGCCTAAATGCTGGTAGGTAATTTTCAGATTTCAGCGGGCAACCCTTAAGCACCTCTTCCACACAAAGCTCCCCCTCGGACTTCCCGTCGCTCTCGGTCGTCTCGGTCACGTTGTGCAGGGCATTGTTGTCAAACTCTGTTGCAGTTTCAGATGCATCACAGTTGCTCAGACCCGCCTTCTCCACTTCTTCCTGACCATTGGGAGTCGCCTTGGAAATTCAAAATATTTTAAGTAAAAGACACAGACACAAATTAGACATTCAGATGACAACCCGAAACCAAAAAAATTACGATACACCCCTTATATAACCAAGCGGAATTCTGTTGGTCTCTCGAGCTAGTGAAAGTGGAGAGTCAGAATGCATACATACCGCCTGTGACGTGTCTCCCTCTTGCTTCCCTCCGCCAACCAATGCTTCACCAAGTTGCTGAGCTGACTGTCCAACAACACAACTTTCCACTTTATTCGCCGCGTCGTCCAAAACATTGAGTGGGGACATCGAGGGCTAAAAGTTACGGGTTTTTCCTGACACAGACATAAATTATACCCTCAGATGACAAACCGAAACCAAAAAAATTACGATACACCCCTTATATAACCAAGCGGAATTCTGTTGGTCTCTCGAGCTAGTGGAAGTGGAGACTCAGAATGCATACATACCGCCTGTGCCGTGTCTCCTCCTTCTTCCTGGTTGTCTCCGCCAACCACTGCTTGAACGAGTTGCTGAGCGGACACTTGCTGCTGCCGCTGTCCAACAACACAATTTTCCACTTCATTCGACGCGTCGTCCAAAACAAGGGGCATTGACGGCTAAAAGTTACGGGTTTTTCCTGACACAGACATAAATTATACCCTCAGATGACAACCCGAAACCAAAAAATAACGATACACCCCTTATATAACCAAGCGGAATTCCATTGGTCTCTCGAGCTAGTGAAAGTGGAGACTCAGAATGCATACATACCGCCTGTGCCGTGTCTCCTCCTCCTTCCTGGTCGTCTCCGCCAACCACTGCTTCAACGAGTTGCTGAGCGGCCACTCGCTGCCCATCAACACAATTTTCCATTTTCGACGATTCGCCCAGAATATTGTGGGACATTGTCGGCTGATCAATCTCAAAGAAAACAAAAAATTAAAAAAAAAAAAACGTGAAATGGCCAAAGCACGGCATAAAACAATAAGATAATTGCAGCCAAACTTTTGTCCAAACAACAAAATCACAAAAGCATAAAATCACATTTTACCTGAACAAAATGACCGAATAAATTTATACACGGATAAAATGAATGTGACGATTGGCACACCATCCCTCAACAATTAAAACAGATAAATAAAATTTGTCCAAGAAGGTTTATCCATATATCAGTCTTCTTCATCCACCACAATAATCACAAGCCGATCGTCCGCGATCGATCAGTCCTGGTGCGCGTTGCCGCCGAGCGCATGGCCCCTGCCCCAATTGTGGCCCTGGAAAAATCCACCGCCGCCGCCGCCTTGCTGCTGTCCAGCGCCGTCGGCGGGCCTTCGACTTGCCGGCACCGTACCAAACCCGGCAAAACCGCCCTGACGACTTGGCAACAGGTCATATCTGGAATCCGGGGATTTTTTAATTTTAGTTAATGCCAAATTTTTTACAAAAATTTCGGCGTCCGAAGAAGCACTGAACCGCCGTAATCGAGCGCATATTGAAATGCCAAAAAGTAGTAGGTGTGCCCGACGAGAATGCCAACCAGTTCGTTGATGCCACCACCACGCAAGACCATGCTGAACGCGACCAAAATCCACGGCAAATAGACGGCCTGTAATTTTTTTTCACCATAGATGTTTTCTTCAGTAAAATCCTCAAAACTCGTTAGTTATAACATTTCAAAAAAGCGATCACCTTGAACTGCATGCCGAACCAGAACTGAACGGTGCGGTCCTTGTTAAATTGGCACCACACGTACAGAACACTGAGAACCATCGGCTCGAGCAAAAAGTAAATCTCGGCGATGAAGCACACAATCTGAAAGGGATTGCGTGTACCAAACTAAATGACTGAAATTCACTATAAAAAAGAGCGTTAAATTCGGAATACCCGGCCCTGGTTAACACTCGCCCGGGTTTAAACAGGACGGATGGGAACGCCCGGGTGTGGACGGGACGCCTGGGGCTGGATGGGGACGCCCGGGTGTGGACGGGACGCCTGGGACTGGATGGGGACGCCCGGGTGTGGACGGGACGCCTGGGACTGGATGGGGACGCCCGGGTGTGGACGGGACGCCTGGGGCTGGATGGGGACGCCCGGGTGTGGACGGGACGCCTGGGGCTGGATGGGGACGCCCGGGTGTGGACGG
>MEIZ01000021.1:315672-330651 GCA_001723225.1 Globodera ellingtonae | reverse complement strand
TRTRKAAWTWAAKTCAGTAAAAYTAAATAATCATCCAATTAAAWGGAGATAAAAGAAACCCCATAAATGTGTCCRCGACATCATAAAACTTTWATAATCGTAAATGTTTGTAAAATAAATATAGAAAAAATTGTGCAAATTCTGTCTCAAATGCACGCAAAACTCGTTTAATCAATAAGAATTTGTGACATTTTACGCTTCTTCTTCCGGTTGTAATCCTTCCCGCACAGCCTGTTTGGGTCGGAGAGGTGTGAGCTAAAACAAAAAAAAATTCAATCAAAAAGTAGCAACAAAAAAAGAAAAAGATTGTTTCGCATACGAATCATAAAGATATTCCGCTTCAAAACGACCAATGCAGCCGGGCACTTCCGCATACTGAAAATTCAAAATTTTTGTTTTTATTGCATTTCCCCCGGGGCGCTTCGATTCCCCCCCCACCACCACACCTTGCTCACTGTGGCGGTTCCACCGTATTCAATGGACGCGGTCAACAGTTTCTGCAGGGCCGCCAGTGGGCCTTGATGTGAGACTTAAAAACGAAATATTAATTGTTTTTTAAATTAATAATAATTATTAGATGGTTTTTTAAAGTCTTTTTATAGAAAAATCCAAGGAAAAGCCCCAAAAAGATTGGCGCTCACCGATCAGAATGTCACCGTTACATTTGTCGACAATTTTCCGCAAAGTTTTCTCAACCCGTTGAGTGCATCCGTGTTTGCCTTTGGCAAGCTGAAAATGTTTTTTTTTTTTTAAATAAGATTTTTTCCAATTTAATATATTTATTAGTCAGAGTCAGTTGTTGTTGACCTCGCTTTCCGGTGGAGCCAAAAACATGGGTTCGTACTCCTTGTTGATGTTGTCATACCTGTTGAAGTTGTTGTTGGTGTTGTTCAACCAATTTAAATTGAATTTGGATTAAATTCATTCAAAAACACACCTCTGCGCCAATTCTTTGCCGGTATGGAACCCAACTTTTCGGACACTTGACCTGTCGTAGATCATTTGCAGTGACTGAATAACAAAATTAAACCTAAAAATGAGATCAAAAAAAGGATTCAAATTAATTACTTCAATAAGTCCCGGCTCAACATTAATTAACGTTCGGCGCCCTTCCAAAATCTTTGCCGCCGTTTGCACACATCGTTCATATGGCGACGTGAAGCAGTATTCGATGGGAATGTTCAGAAATCTGCCAATTTTATGGTAAATCATCGATCTTGGTAATGACTTTTTCAAATTAGAGTTATTCAAAACGATCAGAAACAGAAGAGCCTACCCCGCTACTATGTTCTAATTATCGAAATACTCGCATACAACAAGCGGGAGTAYCCACCCGTAATTTGAAAGCCCATTCTCGGAACAATAAATTCCGGAATTTTAATTCGAAACGAATGCTTTTCCTTTTTGTCTTCGAAATGGAATGCCTTTCCTTTTTGTAATTCGAAATGGAATGCTTTTCCTTTTTGCAATTCGAAACGGAATGCTTTTCCTTTTTGCAATTCGAAACGGAATGCTTTTCCTTTTTGCAATTCGAAACGGAATGCTTTTCCTTAAATGTAAAAATTGTGCATTTGACGGTGCGTCAAACACTCACTCCGTGTAAAGCTCTTCGGTCTGTTGGCGCCCGCGGGGTGACAGCGGCGGGTTGTCCTTGCTGAACCGGCTGTTGTAGTGCCAAACTTTGCGCTTCTATAAATCAATTTACACAACAAAAAGTGCCGAGACTAAAGCGTTTAGGCTTATTACCTCCGTGTCGTCAATACGTTCGGCATGTCTCACCGCATAAATATGCCGGGGGGTGCACATCGTTAACAACAATCAAACTGCCAAAAAACACAAACTAAAAAACTGATAAACGATAAAAAGCATTTTGTTTATGCTAATAAAAAGGTATATTATATGAAAGTAATCGCAAAACATTGATTATGATGTCATAATCTATCAAATTTCAATATGTGCACATAGAAATTCTCATTGATCATATGTTGGGCTCTTCAAGAAGTGGGCATTTTATTCGATTGCCTATGGCCAACTGCAAAATAGAAATTTTAAAAAAATTTCGTTTCAATTTGAAATGGAAAAAATTTAAAATTCTGGAGCTGGCCATAAGCAAAAGTACGTCTGTCATGATTGTTCTTGATGCTGTTGTTCGTCTCGACCACCGTTGCTGATGTTCAGCCGATCGACCAATGAATCCTCTTTGTTGGACAGCAGCGTATGGCACAACACGCACACGGGCATGGGACGTCTACGGGAAATGGTTCAACAGAATTAGAATTATTATTTTTTTGTTGAAATTCCTCACTTGGCTGGTCCACTAAAAACATTGTTTGAGGTACAGGTTGAACAGAAAATCTTAAGAAAAAAACTATTATGTACTAAATTAGCAAAATTTGCAAAATTATTTCAACTAACCTTTCCACAGTGGCGACAATTGACGCGATTTTCAGGTCCAGGCACCAATTCTTTGCTACAATCATTACAACGGTCAAAATCCCGCTCGTCTTGCCACCGCACCTGCGCAAAAAATGGTCTTTAACAAAAACAAAACAAAAAAGCACAGCTAATCAGTTCGTACCTCACATTCGGATTGGCGAATTTTTTCCAATTCCACTTGTAAATTCTGACTAAGTCGCACAAAGTCTGAATTTTTGGAATTATTCAAACACTTATAAAACCCAAAACACACCTTTCTGAACTGCTTCCGAAGTGTCCAGCTCGGACTGCATTTGGGTACATTTGCTGCGCTGTTCAACCAAAAGTTCTTGCAGCCGCGCCCGTTCGTTCATTGACCGGTGCAATCGCCGCTCCAATTCGATTGTCAGCCGTTGGCATTTTGCATCTGGACAACAGTCGACGTGCACTTCGCCAACATCAACGCTTTTTTGTTGCTCAAGCGTTTGCTGCTGCTGCTGTCGTGAGGAGCGAGCAGTGTTCGGGGAAGAAAGCTAAAAAATGGAAATGTGCATTCTCAAAAAAGTAAAAATGAATTCAATTGTTAATCGTCGTTTTTAGCAAAAACAATGAAATGACCAGATCCGGTCCGGCATTTTGTGTGAACAATGTGCCAGATTGTTGTTGCTGTTGTGGCTGGTTGTGTTGCTGCTGCTGTCTCCTCCCACCCTCGTCGCCAACGGTACGGTGATGAAGATGATAATGACGTTCATGTTGCTGTTGTTCCAACTGTTGTTGCTGCTGTTGAGCGTGCTGGGCGTAGATAAGCAACTGTTGCTCATTCTCATTGGCCCGAATGTCCATTTCGAGCATCTGTTCACGGGCGACGGTCAGCTCATCGCGCAGCTCTTGGCATTCGTGCTCCCGACTCGCCTTCTCGCTGATCTGGACGGGAACACATTTTACTTTTAATCAAAAATAATATACCAAATCTTCATGCAATTGCAATGCTAACAAGGTCAGTTCATCAACAGTTTGCGGCAAATCGATGCATTGATCACGCATTTCTTCCGCTTTTTGTGCATTTTTGTGAAGCAATCGTTCGTATCTTGTCAAAAACAGAGAATAATTTTCAAAACAAAAACAAATTGTACAGAATTTATATGAAAATGTTTCCTAGTTTACACTTTTCATAGAGCGTCTTTAAGTCCGTCTGCAATGGTGTTTGTCGTTCCTTGGCCACGTCCAACTCGTGGCCCAAGTCCGCCAAGTCGGTCTCCTGCTTCTTGGCCAGCAACGATATTCGTTCTTCAAACCTGGTCACAGCTTCCAGAAAAGCCTTTAAAGCACAACAAATATAGTAGACGAAACCCTAAACAAAAATTCAAAAGAAAAAACCTCAATTTTCTGTTCAATTTCATCGTTCAGCGCCGCAAAACGACCCTCCAACTCTTTGCGATAACGCCGCTCTTCGGACAGCTCGTTCCCGTACTTTTCATACAATTCTGTGTGTATGAAATCGAATATATAATTCATTTTGTGACGCCATCCAATCGAGCCCCTGACCTTTTGCAGCAGCCAATTGCTCCTTAATCATCAGAATTGTCAACAAATTGAAGCAGTATAAAACGCTTTTACCCGTAGCGTATCCTGCGACGTTTGCAATGTTTGAAGTGATAACTAAAATAAGAAAATTATTAGAATCGGAACAAATAAATCCATGTCCCGGCCAATGAACAAAGAAAGCACCTCATAATTTGCACACATTTCACACTGCCCATTGGGCGTTTCCGGCGGCGTATTGGCGACGTCCTAAAAATGGAATAACAAAAAATTGAACAAAATTTAATTAATAAGGAGCAACCTACTTCAACTTCTTCCATTCTGCAAATCCACAACGTTTAACACTTTATCGACAAAATACGCAAGTTATAGGCATGCATCAAACTATACAAATATATAAAAAAACCGACAATTTCAAATTAACAATTGTGCAAACAAAAAATTACAGCAAAATCCGCAACCATTTATTGAATTTGAACGAGAAAAAAAAACTTTTGTTTTAAATTATTTTCTGACAAATGATTTGTCCATATGGTCATGTTGTCGCTGAATGTTCATCCGATTACTTTGCAGACGCTGCTCAATGGTCGAGCCTTCGGTTGCGTTGTGCATCATTGGCCTCAAATAATTTTTTTGGAGACATTTTTATCCCTAAATTTTTGTATGTACTCACCGCATGAATCCTGAGCATCGGTTGGTGGACATCTCGTCCCGTTCCTTGCCCAATTTCTCGGCCGCCTCCCGTATGTTTCGCTCGCGCATTTCGTCTCGCCACGAAGCGTTTGCCAACATTGCGCGACGTCGTTTCTCCAATTCTTCAGCGGTCAATTTCTTCGAAGGCGGCGCTGCCAAGTGTGCGGTTGGTGCTGCCGCCTTCATGGGCTCGGATCCCTACACAAAAAGTGCAAAATGAAAATCGCTTGTCATGTCCGATCAAAAAATACGGGGTTAAAAATGATCAAACAGAACTTGGCTCTTGACCAAATTGAACATTAACACCAAAAGAGCTAGCTAACCTTGCTTTTCGAAATATTAGCCCCTGCTGAAGATGACGCGTCCTTTCCCCTCTTTGAATCGATTCTGCTGCTTGCAGCCGCCTCTCTGCTTCGGTCGCGTGTTCTTCTTCTTGTCCGTGAATTGGAGGAGCGCCTCTTCTCTTTCCTGCTGTTGCTCCTTCTTCCTCTCCCATGTTCACTCTCTTTTGTGCTACTACTTTCTCCTCTACGCTTCTTTTGTTCCTTCACTTCATCATCAGACGACGAATTGCTCCTCCTCCGTTTGTGCTCCTTGCTCTTCTTGGAGGCCTTCTTCAATTCTTTTTCAAATGCCTTTCGAAGCACACGCTGTGCCTTCAATTTCAGCAACGGATTTTCCAGAATTTGACGCTTCCGTTGCTCTTCTTGAAACTATAATTGAAACATATTAAAACTAACCAAATCAAAACCAAAAAAATTCACTTTTAATGCCACCAACGGGTCTTCAGTTCGTACAATACGCGTCTCCAAGGCGGACACTTTATGTTGCGCAACCGATGTGCTAGGCTGGAGAAGGCTCTGCTGGAAGAATGTCTCCCGCTTTTCCTCCTCCTGATCTCGAACGACAACATCGGAGAACATCTCGAAGTTCTTGTCAATCTGTGAAACATTTACAGAGCGATTATGGGTTCAACTTGAGTTCAGACGTACCTTTTTGCCCAACAAATAGTCTTCGCGATTGACCATTGACCGCGTCCCCTCATACATCCATTGCAATTTCTTGTCATCACTCGCCGAAGTTGTGCTACTACTCATTTTGCTTCAAATGGGTCATTCAAACTCCTATTAAACAAATGATACATCATAAAAAGGACTTTTGTTGTCACAACAAATTGCTAAAAAAATAGAAAACAAAAAAAATCAAAAATTTTAAAGTCAATGACGAAAAAAACGGCATACGACAGGTGCAAAAAACGGCCAAAACAAACAACAAAAAGGGAAAAATCAATGGATAAACATGATAGTACGGTTTCAAATTTAATTTTTTTGTTTTGTTGAGATGTCGTCTTTAGGATTGACCCGCTGCCTGCCGCCTGACCCGTGACAACTCCCTGCCCACCTAAAATGCCACAAAATAAACATAATTATACGCAACGAAAGAATTGGACGCTCAGCCTTTGTTAAAATGAATCCGGTTTTTGAATGGACAGAAAACAATAACGGCACCGAAAGTGTTGTCTCTTATACACATCTAGATGTGTATAAGAGACAGCAGCAGGTCACCGGCCAACGCACACGCGCTCGCGCACCTGTCTCTTATACACATCTAGATGTGTATAAGAGACAGGTTCTGCCTCGACTTCTTGCATTTGGTGACCAGCGTGGCGATGCCAAAGTCGGGTGCATCAACCACCGGCAAAAATTGGACACCAAACGCGTGCAGCAGGTCACCGGCCAACGCACACGCGCTCGCGCACAACGACTCGGGCGCGCTCGGCTGCGAGTTGGCGATGAGCACAATGAGTTGCAGCATCGGCTGAATGCTGTGCTGAATTTGTTGCAGACCCTCCTCGGTGCCGTTCATCGCCTGCACAATGCCGGAAAAGGCGTAGCAGCAACTCTCGCGCAAACTCTCAACGTACTCCACTTGATCGTAGTCTTCCTGAGAAAGATTTTTAAAATTCAAATTAAAACGCAAAGCAACCGAGACACACCGGATTGGTAATTTGTGCTGCTGCAATTGCATCCGTCAACCATTTCATGTTCGTGCCCAAATATCTGGAGTATTGCGCGTTCAGTGCCAATGCAACATCACCGAACGCGTTGAGCACTTGCGATTTGACCGTCCGCTTGACGTTGGGGTCCTAAACGTACACAAACCATATTTTTTGTTTTGTTTGTACACAAAAGTAATCAAATCTGACTTGGAGTATGCCAAGCAACTTCTCCATGATCTCATCCATTACGGTTGAAATGTTGGCCTCAAATGCCCGACAGAGGTCTGAGATGACACCAATCGCTGCAATGCACACCTGCGAGTCTTCATGATTGTTCAGCGCGTTCAGCAAGTACGGCTTGAACTCGATGATGTACTTTTGGAATTCGGCCTTGAGCACTGTAAATGTTAAAATGGTTGAGAACAATGATAACTAACTATTCGAAGCTCTAAAAAATGTAAGCAGTAAAATTTGCCTTCAATCAATGCGGTTATGGCCATCAACGCTTCTTCAATCACTGCTCCACTCTCCTTACCACTACATCGACCCATAATTCGCAAAAGACCGGCCATGATCGCATCAGATATCAGCGGAGCATCCTGAAAAAAATCAAAAAGTTTTAAATCGATACCCGAACTGCTCGAAATACGAATTCCCAAACCAAAAAAAAAGAAGTTTTTATAACAGTACAACACCTCAGCTTTAATTTTGTGCAAAACGCTTTGGAGCGTGGCACAAAGTTGTGATTGCAAGTCGCGGAGCTGTGACCGCTCATTGGACGAGACCAGCGCGTCTTCAATGCTCAACAACGATTCCAATTTGCCGAGAATGACCATTGTTGTCTGCTGCACAACCGGATAACAATCAGCTGGACTGTTTTTGATCAACTCCATCAGTGCCTCATAGGCAGCAATGCGCAGATTGTTGGCGTTGGAATCCGTCCTGTAAATCAATGAATTTTTTTGAATCAATCCACCTCCACTAGACTCAAAAAACAAACATAAAAACAGATTAATTATTTGCTAAATTGTTACCGATCCGATGTTTTGATGAGCTCCTGGACCATATTCGGATAAACACTGCTGAGAATGAATGTTTGCGGCGTGCCTTTCTCATCCACCGAGCCAATGCCCGAATCAACGGCCACCTGATAGGCTGCCTTCACCAGACTGGAGATTGCCTGTAGCGCCAGAGGGGTTTTTGTGTTTTGGCATTTTTAGTTATGCCACCAAATATTCTCTCATCATTACTATAACAACAAAATCGTACCCAGCACACGTTGGTGGCCACACGAGGCTGATCCTGCAGTGCCGTGAACAGGGAAGGCAGCAACGTGGCCAACGTTTGCTCCCGGGTGACCAACGCTTCGCATGTGTCGCACACACGGCCGATGGCCCACGCGGCGGTGTCCTTCACGGCAGGCTGAAGGATTGGCAAAATAATTTTTAAAATTTGAACAAAAAAAGGTAATCCTATAAATAACCTATAAATGCATTTTTCAACGAGAAAAAAAAACAAACAACTTCTTGCTTTTTAGTTTTTAAAGCTTTTAGAGAGAGGAGATCCAGCCGACACCGAGTGGCACCGTCGGAAAAGTTTTTTTAATCATAAATTTCTCAAAAAAAAAATTAGAAAGAAAAAAAGAAAGCACAGCCATTGTTCCCATGCCCTCCTCTAACCCGTCCTTGCAAAAATCAGAGACGAACATGACTGTCCGAGAGCGTAACAATCAACGGCTGGATGGCCTGTTCGACGAGTGTGAGCAGTTTCAGCTTGGTCGGTCCCTCCAGAATGGAGCCAAACGCCATGATGGCCGCCTCGCGGTAGTGCCAGTCCGGGTTGGTGAAATGTTGTTGAATGAACGGCAGAATCGGATCAATGATGGTGTCCCCGCAGCATTGTGCCAGCAGCATCACACAAACACCGGCCGACTTGGCCGGATTCCAATCTTCGCTCTCCGAGTCGCTTTCCTGTTTGGCCAACTTCTCTGTCAGTGTTGGCAAAATGTGCTGCAGAGCGCCGAGTGCGTAATGCCTTGACACTTGTTCCGGGGTGATGCCTTGCTCCTGAGCCTGAAAAGCATGGAAATGCCAACAAATTCTGAGACACAATGTTTGTACCTCTTCAACCTCTGCCGCCAAATTCAGCTCCTCATCGCAGACATTAGACCAGAACTCAATGCCTTGCAGTGCAACTTCGTCCTCTTAACACAAAAATTTTTTTTGGTTATTCAGGCCACTCTAAAAAATGTTTAAGTTTTTTACCCGCGTCTTTCATGGCTTGGAGAGTGATCTGTGTACGAAACAATTTATTTGGCTAGCTACGCTTTTATATAACCCTACTTGGAATAAGGCCCTGGCCATGTAGGGCTCCATGTGACGGTAGTACAACGACATGATTCTGACCAAACATTGAAGGGCGGCCACGCGAACGTTCCGGTCACTCGACTGGGTGGCATTGCAGGTCACTTGCATGATGATGTTGCGCTCATTCTGAATACATAAAATTTTTTGTTTAAAATTTACACAAATTCGCACGACACACAAATTAAAGTTTAACATTAAATTTCAGTTAATTTTCACAAAAACCACACACTTCATTCTCAAAGTTGTGCTTGGCAAATTCCAGTGAGTTGAGCAATGCCGTTGTTGCGGCCAGCCGAACGTAGTTGGACGTCTCCTCGTCGCGCATTCCATGCACAATTGCCGTCAGAATGGGGCCGGCCCGTTGCAGCTCAGGCAAATCTTGGCAAATGTAGCCGAGCGCCTCCAGCGATGCTTCCCTGAGGATCGGATTGTTCGTCCCGTCTGCCGTGACATTGACACTGAGCTGTTCGATCAGTTCGGGCCATTGCTGAAAACGGAGAAACCAAATTAACAACCAAAAATGGATCAATCGATGCCCCGACATTGGCCGGGAGTTCTATGCAGGCAATGGCAGCAATGCACTGCGCAGCTGTCGACGGACGCGTTTCGGTGCCAAGTGTTTGAAAAACGCAACTTTTCACTGCGGTACGAACTTCGGTTGTCATCGAGAGCCATCTGCACAACGCGCTCAATTAGTTGAAAAAAAACAATTTAAAAAAAWTTCACACCTGGTCTTATTCTGATCYGAAACTGCTTGGTCCCGCGCAACAAGCGTGTTCTTGAGCTGAAGCCCGGCCGCTTTACGTATAAACGGGCTGTTTTCAGTGTTTGAAAGCACAATGGCAAGCTGACGCACAAATTCAGCCTAAAATATTGACATTTTGGAATTCTCAAGATTTCTTTAATAAATTCATACAAAATTGTGTTGTGAAGCATCATTTAGAAGCTTAAGTGCAACTTGCTGATCATGCGAGTCTTAAAAAAAATTATAATAGTATTTATCAATTCATTGGCTAAGAAGCATTTGCATATTTTTAAAGCAATTAAGTTTTGATGAATATTTCAATGATGTTGGTTGTTACGTTGGTCTTTTGCTTGACCATTTTGAAAATGCAATTTTGCTTTATTTAGCACTTTTTTGACTAAAATTCATTAAAAATGCAATAAACACAAATATTTTGAGGATTACGGAGCATTTTTGGCACAAAAAAATGGCTTATTTCATATAAATCCAAGCCCTAATTATCAACCACAAATTACTACTCACTTTGTGACACAGTCTTTTCCAAAATCTGCACAAGTTCGTCCATTTGAATAAAAATAAAAACCAATACGATTTAAAACAACAATGCAAAAGTTTCTTTGTTCTTAAATAAGAGAATCGTCAAATTATCGTATAGGTTTTGAAAAATTGTTAAGGCTTTTTCTATGGCTTTAATTTTAAGGATTACAAAACAAAACTTTTCTAAACGTTAACTTTGTTAAGATTAAAGAGTTCGGTGAATTCGAAGATTTGATTTGTTGTGGAGTCAAAGTCAACCAAATAGAGCGCCAAACATTTAAACTGAGAATTTTAAAGCGAAAAGTACGGTAAAATCCAAAGAAACAATGGCTCGATGACGACTAGCAAGCAGTGCATGCTGAACGTTTTATGTATTTGCATTTTAAAAAAGCGCAGGAAYTAGGTGGACACGGAGGAGCTTTTTTTGGAGTTTTAATAGTTAAAATAAGCAAAAATATGCACAAAGCTCGTCGAGCCATGTTTTTATGAATAGTGAAGTTGCTGCGTATTTTCCTGCATCGCGCACTCTGTGCGTATGCATGTAGAAACAAAAATTCCAAGCAATTTTACACTAGCAATTTTTCGATGAGACAAAATATTTACGCAAAAATGTATATTTGGCGCCCCCAATGCAAGCAAACTGTATACGCGCACTACTTAGACCTCTTTTTTTGAACATAGCTCACCTAGAGGTGTCGAATGACAACACCCCATTATTTTTATTGTGGAAAGAACACTAGAAAAAAACCCATGCATAATTCAAGTATTCTTTTTAATTTTATTCTTTAAGGATCGGATCTTTTTGCTGATTATTTCTCGACCTTAAGTTCTGCTTGTTCGAAATGGTAAATCTTTAAAATGTACTTTTTTATAAAAAAAATCTTTACAATAGGTGAACTTTACCGTTGACGAAATTCGTGCCCTTATGGACAGAAAGAAAAACATTCGCAATATGTCGGTTATTGCCCATGTCGATCATGGCAAATCGACGCTCACCGACTCACTGGTGTCCAAGGCGGGCATTATCGCCGGCGCAAAGGCCGGTGAAACGCGCTTTACTGACACACGAAAAGATGAGCAGGAGCGTTGTATCACCATTAAATCTACGTTTGTTGTTTTTTGTTTTGTTTTTCGTGATCCTTTTGGTTGTGGTACATTACTAAACCATAGTATGGAATAGTGCTATCTGTCCTTTCATTCATTCTACCCACAAAGTCCTTCCAGCTTTTTATCAAACTTAGAACAAATTTTTAAAAAAAGGTGCGGGTAACATCTAGATAATTACCCCCGCATCTTTATGGGACGACTGATGGATTGGYAGGGATTTAGCACACCAAGYCCAATCCTTTGGTATTTCAAAAATTGGCACCCGTTCAGTTGAGGGATAAACTCCGATCTTTCAAATTTGTACTCCACATTCACAATTTAGTGCGATATCAATGTTCTTTGAACTTGAGCGCAAAGACATGGAGTTCATCGTTGGCGATAACCAAGTAGAAATGGAGCAAGTTGATGGGAAAAGCCAGAAATACAACGGCTTCTTGATCAACCTTATCGATTCGCCCGGCCACGTTGACTTCTCGAGCGAGGTGACTGCTGCTCTGCGCGTTACTGACGGTGCATTGGTCGTCGTCGATTGTGTTTCTGGTATACTTTTTTTAAACATTTTAATTTGTGTCCCTACACATGCAACGTGGAAACATCTTTAATTCATCATTTAGGAGTTTGTGTGCAGACGGAAACTGTGTTGCGTCAAGCAATTGCTGAACGTATCAAGCCTGTGCTGTTCATGAACAAGATGGACCGTGCATTGCTCGAGTTGCAGCTTGGCCAGGAGGAGCTCTTCCAGACATTCCAGCGCATTATGGAGAACATCAACGTGATCATCGCGACGTACGGTGATGATGACGGTCCGATGGGAGCAATCCAAGTGGACCCGTCCATTGGCAACGTCGGCTTTGGGTCCGGGCTTCACGGATGGGCATTCACTTTGAAGCAGTTTGCTGAGATGTACGCTGACAAGTTCGGAGTCCAGGTAAATTGCTGGACGACCATTTCGGCAAAAACCGGGTTTAATAATGTTCTTTTGTATATTTTTTTTAAATTTTATGATGGAGGTGGATAGGAAATTCTCAGTTTGCACATAAATTTTGATTACATGGGTTAATGAACAAACTTTAGATTGACAAGCTGATGAAGAACCTGTGGGGCGACCGCTTCTTCAACATGAAGACTAAGAAGTGGACAAGCAACCAGGAACCTGACACCAAGCGCGGCTTCTGCCAGTTTGTGTTGGACCCGATCTTCAAGGTGTTTGACGCGGTGATGAACATCAAAAAGGATGAAGTTGCGAAGCTTTTGGACAAGTTGTGCATCAAACTCACACTGGAGGAGAAGGAACAGGAAGGCAAACCCTTGCTGAAGACGATGATGCGCAAATGGTTGCCGGCCGGTGACACCATGCTTCAAGTTTGATAGTTTTCAGATTTTGTCATACATTTTGTTATTTGAAGATGATTTGCATGCATTTGCCATCGCCAGTGACTGCTCAGAAATACCGCATGGAAATGTTGTACGAAGGTCCGCATGATGATGACGCGGCTATCGCGATGAAGAATTGTGACCCGAACGGCCCGTTGATGATGTACATCTCGAAGATGGTGCCAACCTCTGACAAGGGACGCTTCTACGCTTTTGGTGCGGTGTTATGCATTGAATTATTTACGCATGTTTTTTGTAATGTTAAGGTCGCGTGTTTGCCGGAAGAGTTGCCACCGGGATGAAGGCACGAATTCAGGGGCCAAATTACGTGGTTGGCAAGAAGGAGGATCTGTACGAGAAGACCATTCAACGGTGTGTCATTTTTGATGGGTTTTTTATTTAAATCTTTTTTTAGAACAATTTTGATGATGGGTCGTTACATTGAGCCAATTGAAGACATTCCGGCGGGAAACATTGCTGGCCTGGTCGGGGTTGATCAGTATTTGGTCAAGGGCGGAACCATTACCACCTACAAAGACTCGCACAACTTGCGCGTGATGAAGTTCTCCGTCTCGCCCGTTGTMCGTGTAGCCGTTGAGCCGAAGAATGCGGGTGACCTGCCCAAACTGGTTTGTCATCTGTCTTATTTTTTAAGATTTATCAAACGAAAATTTTAGGTTGAAGGACTTAAACGTCTGGCCAAATCGGACCCGATGGTCCAATGRCTTTTTGAGGAGTCGGGTGAGCACATCATTGCCGGTGCGGGCGAGCTTCACTTGGAGATCTGTCTGAAGGACTTGGAAGAAGACCATGCCTGTATTCCGATCAAAAAGTCTGATCCGGTGGTGTCCTATCGTGAAACAGTCACCGAGGAGTCCGAAATCGTGTGCCTTTCCAAGTCGCCCAACAAGCACAACCGTCTGTTCTGCAAAGCGAGACCGTTGGCAGATGGACTGGCTGAAGCCATTGAACGTGGCGATGTCAACCCGTCTGATGACCCGAAGAGTCGTGCCAAAATACTCACAGACAAGTTCGAGATGGACGCCACCGATGCGCGTAAAATTTGGTGCTTTGGACCGGAGGGCACCGGAGCAAACCTGCTCATTGATGTGACAAAGGGAGTGCAGTACCTGAACGAAATTAAGGCAAGAACTCAGCAGTATTCGCAATTTCGGTTCTCAAATTTCAATGTTTAGGATTCTGTGGTGGCTGGCTTCCAGTGGGCAACCAAGGAGGGTGTGCTTTGTGACGAAAACTTGCGCGGCGTTCGTTTCGACATCCATGACGTGACTCTGCATGCAGATGCCATCCATCGTGGCGGTGGCCAAATCATCCCGACTGCGCGTCGTGTGTTCTACGCCTCCATACTAACAGCAAAAGTGGGTTACAACAACTACGTCTCCCCCCATCTACGATAACCTTACATCGCACAGATTTCCAAACTATTTACTATGAGACTGAGTCAGTGTGCTTTTATAGTACATTGTAAACTTTTAGCCGCGTCTTCTTGAGCCGGTTTACCTTGTGGAAATTCAATGTCCTGAAGCGGCTGTTGGTGGCATTTACGGAGTGTTGAATCGTCGTCGTGGTGTTGTGTTTGAGGAGAGTCAAATTGCCGGCACACCGATGTTCATCGTCAAGGCACATTTGCCCGTCAACGAATCGTTTGGTGCGGTTTAATTCTTTAAACATTAAGCATTGATTGGTTTATATGTGAATTAATTTAGTGTTTTTTAATTTTTATTAATTATTCACTTTTGCAGGATTCACTGCCGATCTTCGCTCCAATACTGGTGGTCAAGCATTCCCGCAGTGCGTGTTCGACCATTGGCAAGTGCTGCCCGGCGACCCATTCGACGGCGCCTCGCGCCCCGGACAAGTGGTTACGGAGACACGAAAACGCAAAGGGCTCAAGGAGGGCATTCCGTCGTTGGACAATTTCTACGACAAGCTGTAACAAACGACGCCTACCGGAAGGAGGATATGGAGAGAAATTGTTTGGGTTGTCATTAAATTGTTGATGGGTCGGCTGTGTGCTTTTTTGTTGTTCTTTTTCCTCCTATCTTATGGTCACCACTACATTTAATCTATTGTTGTTAAAAGACATCTCAAAACTGTAGGCGTCAGATGATCTATTTTGTGTCTTTGGTGACTGATTAAACAGAATTTTGAGTTGAAAAACGGCATCCGATTTGTGCATA
>MEIZ01000021.1:303110-315551 GCA_001723225.1 Globodera ellingtonae | reverse complement strand
TCCCGATCCCGCTTTCACGGTCCCGGCCGCGGTACACACCGGTTCTGTGGCAGCCAGGGGGTGGAGAATTACCCCTCCCCACCGCCCATTCCACTTGCGGGGTACACCAAAGAACACCTCAACTTCACTCTTCAGTTGAGGGCAACATTTCGGCCTTATCACCTACTAACTCGCCAGCACTCACCAAAACATAAATGTAATTTTCGTTAAATTTTAGCGATCAAAAAATGAAAAGGAATTATTTTTCCAAGAAAAAATTAAGGGTAGAAAATTAGGCTCAACAAATATGTATGTAGAAACAACAAACTTTTAAAAAATATTTAGACAACAAAAATGATAGAAATTCTTTACGCAATATTCGCTTATTGTGTGTTCCTAATTTACTCACCGTCAACACACTTTTTAGACAACGAGTATCCAGCACATTTGGATTTAAGATTTTCAAAGAGTGGAGAACGGAGAATTCCAACCACGGCGGATCAAGGTAAATAATTAGTCAAATTTATAATAAATTATATAAATATSTAGTAACAACTTTTTGTATTTTATATATGTAGGTAATTCTTGCGCACTAGGCATCCCTATTTGCAAAAATGATGGCTAATAGTAAAAATAGGGATAKTCTATATTTTCTGATCCCAATTTAATCGTGCTGCATTTCGTTAAGTTTCTATTTATTTAAAAAGAAAAAAAGCAAAAAAAAACAGATGTGTTTCTTAATTTTTTAATTATTACAGAGAACTGTGGTTGTTGTTGGGCGATTGCTTCAGCTACCATTTTTTCAACAGCAGTGTTCGATGCACGAATTGGAAAAGAATCAAGACTGCAGCGTTACTCCCATCAATACCTAGTCGATTGTATAAGACCTACAACACTAAATGGGTGTGAGGGGATTCCTGTCAGATATGCATTCAAGTAAAATATTTTAAGCGTATCTTTAATAAAAAATTCATAATACATGACAACAAATAGAAATAATCAAATAAATCCAATGTTTTGAGAGGGCGCGTTTTTGATAAGCTAAAGCAATGATTTTTAGTCTCATCAAAACGGATGGTCTTCCGTTAAACTCATTTTATGAGTATAATAGTGGAAGGACAGGACGCCCCCAAGAATGCGGGGTTGAYAGCAAAGTGGCGATTGCCAGAACAAAGAACGAAGGACTTTTCTACAAGGCAGAAAAGTTTGGAAGCCTCCAAGGGACCAAAGCTGCCATGGATTACATGACTGCTAGCCGTCTCCCATTAGTCACACGTGCGTTTTACTTTTATATAATTATATTTTTAATAAAATTTATCTCTGTTATTAAGGAATATTTGCGCCAACGTCATTCGGAGACTACAGCGGGGAATTCGTGTACGATCCGAGTGTAGAGGAATGCGAGGAGGCAGAAAGACGGCAGAACGAAACGATGCATGTGATAACCATCGTAGGGTATGGGCGCGAAGCGGAGAAAGACTTTTGGCTGGTTCAAAACAGCCACGGTGCCAGTTGGGGAATAGAGGGGATCGGCAAATTTATTAGAGGTCAAAACAAGTGTGGGATTGAAGAATTTACTTATTTTATAGAAAGTGTAGTGAATATAAAGTGAATTATTGCTTTATAGTCACGGCATTTTTTAGATAATAAATTGCTCTATTCCACACCTGTTTTGCCTTCTAATAAGTTTGCCGACCCCATCGATTCCCCAGCTTCCGTGGCTGTTTGGAATCAGCCAAAAGTTTTTGCTTTGCGCCCAGCAAATGGTTTTAATTGTATTTTATTTCCGAATTCGGCACTCTCTCGATTACATTCCACAAAAAAATCCATGTTTTGACAAAATACATTATTAGTTCTAAAAAGTAAAAACATTTGAGTCTCGACAACAAAAACTGGTGCGGAATGTTTTGGAATAAATCGGAAAGAACCAAAAATGATCAAAAGTTGGTTTCTACAGAGATAAATGACCATTTCCCCAAAAATTCGTTTAAATTCAATTTTTTCCGTTTATATAAAAATATTTTATTCAATTTTACTAAATAAAAACAAAAATAAATTGCTTACGAAATCAATCATAGACGAAACCAACACTGACGAAATCACATAGCCTCGTTTCCGCACTGACAAATCAATTTAAATATTAATTTCTTGTTTTGAACAAAAAAATGCCATCTCTGGCTCGTCTATGTTGTTAAAAAATATTTTTCTATATTTTTCTCCTCTGCTTAATTTAAAAATATTGGTCTAATCGGTTGATATTTTTCAAATATTCTTTTGCGATTTACTTTACTTGTTATTGAGCTTATCCAACTTTACTCTCGACATTTTATCCAACTTTACTCTCGACATTCGTTTCCCAACATCAAAATAAACAAACGACAAATGAAGGTAAACATTAGAAACATTTCTTTTGGCCAACCACCAATCAACCGTTTCTTTCTAAAGTTTTCACTCTTGAGGCCAACACAAATATCAAATCAAAGTCTTGAACAAAAATTTCACTCATCAGCTAAAGACGACTATAAAGAATCTTTTTTAAAATTTCAATCTCAAATGAATGTTGTTACTGATTTGATCACCTAAAATAAAAAATGATCCAACATAAATGAGTGATTCTTCTGCTGCTGCCGCTGATAATGATGATGAGGAGTCATGGGTCAGGGACTTTCCCTCACACCATTCTGGCATGGAGATTGAACAGCTTGACGAATTCGATATTCTTCAACAAACGGTGTGCGCTCGTGTTCTACCATGCTGTGTGGATGCTGAAATTACGGTAATTTAATCATTTAAAAAACAAAAACACCAAAAGAGATAAAAAAATAAATAAAATAAAACAAAATAATTGGGTAAATATGGATCATAATACTTATAATGCCAACAATAAGTGGTTAAATGAATATTATAAAGATATTTCTATTCAAAAAATCCTACAATTTATTCAATGCATGTTAAAATTTCTAGCCGGTTCAGACCCCGGTTTAAATGCTTTGCCCYATGATTTTTTTGATTGTTCTATCGTTTTCAGCACTAAAAGAAACATATAAACGTGGTTTTGTGGGTTTTTTGTGCTCTGGTGACCCATATTTTCAAATAACTTTAATTAATATTATCAAAACAAATTTCATTAAAATGAAGAACCTTATAATCTACATTACAATAGGGTTGTGTGTCCGCCGCTGACCCCGACAATTTTAAGATTATTACTATCGAAAAACCCCAATTGTTTAATTGCATTTTACGCGAATTTATTTTAAAATCAAAGGAAATTGCGACAATTGCTGTTGACAAAATGAACACCGATCGGATCAGCCATGGAATGGCGACCCTGAAGCTTGTTCGGATCGTCCGTGCAACCAAACAACAAGTTTCGGGCAGACTTTTTCGTCTCCAAATACTTTTTAAACAGAATAACTATAATAAGGTGCGCGAGAAAATATAAAATTTTGAATTATTTTACAAAATTAAAAACAAATTCTATAAACATTTTTACATGTAATTTACAGAACAGCAACAGCGAGTGCGACGATGAATCTTCATCGAGTCCGGTAATAATGAGCCCCTAAGACTTTTTCCGCTTCATTTAAACTTATTTTTAGATTTATTTTTTCTTTATTTTGCGCAAAAACACAGGCGTCATTGACATCCGATATGAAGGCAAAAAAGCATAATAAAATCATAAAAATCAGCCAAATGCGGGAGAATTTGGGATTAGATAATTGTTTTTTGAAGTCAAAGCCAACTACCGTATTTTATCTCTAATTATTACCCAGGGTAATTAATTTTCGACCCTCCGAGGCTGGGTAATAATTAGAGATAATACGGTAAATGGAAACTTTTCCCCAATTTTATAAATAAATAGCCAGGAGGCTAAAGGAAACAAGTGTACTGTAATGTAAATGCCCGCCGAGTAAAAAATTAAAAAAAAATGATTTTTTGACAAAATAATTTTTTCAATTATAATATGTAGAGATAGCCAGCTTTGCCGATGTTCCGGGCGGACGGTGGCGATTGTTGAGTGGCAATTTTATGCCCAAAATTGGGTTTCAGTGCTCGCCAAGTTGGGGTGAATTGGAGGCAGAACAATGGATTCTGGTGAGTGTACTAATTAGGGATGCTCGAGAATCTCGACATCGACTCGAGAAATTTCTCGGGTTTTTGGGTCTCTCATCTCGGTCCTGAGTCTCGGTAAATTTCAAGTCTCGAGCATACATATATTGTAAAAACAAAAAGTCAGAGAAATTGTACCCTCAATTAGGGCTAGTACAAAAAAACAAAAAATAAATAATATAAAATAATAATAATAATAATGATTCCCCCATTTTTTAGATAGCATTCGAAGCAGGATTCCGTCAATTTGACCTTACATTTTTTAGCCATAATCGTGGACAAATTAGCAAAGCAATTAAGGCAATAAAATATGAGAATAAAAATTTTAAACAGAAAATGAATTATTAAAAATTGTTTTTTAAAGAAATATTTGCCATGGTTTGGTCTCKACCGAACCGATGTGTTTATCAGTGCAAAAATTAACATTGTTCGACCACAAACGGCCGAGCAATTGTTCATAGCAACGCGTGACATTGACAAAAGCAAATTCCATTCCGTTTCCGATTATGCCCATTTTTGTGTGGCACAATGCGTGGAGCAATTTGATGGGTTTCTTTAGTCACATTATTATTAATTGGAGTTGGTTCGGGATCGGTCGGTATTATTCCGGTTTTTGGGATCCCGATCCCGGTTTTTGAAAATCGAAATCCCGATCCCGGTTCAAAATCCTAGTCCCGATTCCGGCTTTCACGGTCCCGGTCCCTTTTCCCAAAAATCCCGGTCCCGACCAACTCTACTATTTAATTGTGGGATTTTTCGACAATTTTTTAACTCCGCGGGTCGTTAAAAATTGTTCAACCATCAGTACCTATATTCTTATAAACAAATTAATCCAGTGGGTATTCTCAACTTTGTTAAGGTACATTGACTTGTGCATGGTTCACTATCCAAGGGATATTTTTGAACAAGTTTCAAACATGTGTTCAAAAAATCGAGAAGACCGTGCAGCGGTGTATGGCGTCTTAGAACACTATTTTGGTGTGTACTTAACGAATCAATTTGATTTGTTGTAATTAGATGATGCAAAACACTTTGAACTTTAAAAAAATGATACCAAAAATGTTTTGCTTGATTAACTTTTTTCGACAAGTTTCACACAAAAAATTTATTATCTAATATAGTTTGTACTGATTAAATGGATTTGAATTTTTTGTTTTCAATTTCATGGTAGAAAATGCCATTCTTCCATTGCCATGTTTCAGATATTGGTATCATTCGTTCCATTGGCACAGCCAATTTCGAGTCTGACCATGTTGAACATCTGGTCAGAGACGGGCACCGTATGCCGGCGGTTGTCCAGTGCGAAATGCACCCTTTCCTTCAGCGAGAAGATCTGTTGGATTACTGTAAAAGCAAAGGCATTTTTTTGCAGGTAAAACAAAAAACTGTAAAACTACAGAACCCTTTGGGTTCAGTGTCAGTCGGTTTTGCACACATTTTTTGTTCGGCACGAGTTTTTTCTGCAAAGATTTGTAGGAGTTCGGCACCCTTATTTGTGCCATTTTTGAGATGGACTGCACCGGTTGAGTCCCCCCASATTTTTCTGTAATATTTTTAGAGCCTGGCGAGATCGAGATCCCGACCCGAGATTTCCCGAGAATCCAGCTCTTGAATCTATCTCGGAAATTTGTCGAAAACTCCGAGACCTGAACTCTCGGAAATTTCGAGATTTTTCTCTCAAAAGTTAGGGGTCTCGGCCCATCTCCCCAAATCTCGTTCTCGGTCTCGGATTTTTTAAATTCCGGCCTCTAAATATTTTACACATTTTTTATCATTAAAAGTTCACATAAATTTAGTGCTTTTAGGTGGGCCATAAATTTGATCGCTTCTAAAAAAAGTTATATAATTGTAAAAAATGTTTTTTTTTTGCCAAGGCTCACAGCATTTTTGCCTATAAAGACCAAACGCCTTCGCACGCAGCGCAACTTAAACGATACGCACTGTTGAAGCGCGTGTCATCGCTCTACAAAATCAACACATCGGTCGGTGTGTGTGTTTTGGACTATTTTTCGATCAAAAAAAGGCGTCACGATTAGTGCCCGGTAGAGATGCTCGAGAGTCTCGGTTCTCGAGTCGAGAAATTTCTCGCTTTTTCCGGGCCTCGGGGTCATTTCTCGTTAAATTTCAAGTTTCGAGCATACATAGTGCCCGGCACGTCCGGGGAACCGGTCCGAATTAGGTCAACAAGAATTGAACAAACAATTTTTCGAAAATTTTTTAAATCTGCTTCTTAGATCAATTCGATAGACCCAATCAACAAATGTTGTTGTTGTTAAGCAATTGTCATTGCGCTACATAATGCAATGTTCGCCACAAGTTGGAGCTGTTATTCTAGAACAACCAGATGATTTGTATGCCGAACTCACCCGGGTGATGTTGTACCAAAAGCTTCGTGATGTGCTCACCAATTTGGTGCACAGTGTGGACAACAACAACAACAACATTCAGTTGGGGGCAAAGCACATGTTCACCATGAAAGGGTTGGACATGGGCAAGTTCGGCGGTCGCTTTACCCAGTGTGAGCAATGGAAAGTGTTGTGAATGGAAGCTAAATTTGAACAGCAGAACCCCTAATTATATAAATGCGATTTATTTTTTTGCAATCATTCATTATTCCATTATAACTTAACGCAGGAAATCGCAATTAAATTGGCATTAGGCATTTATTCAAAAAGATGCGATGAATTAATTCAAAGCGCATTTTATTAAAAAATATTTAAAATTTATTAAAAATATTTATTTAAATGAGCGTGCGAATAAATAATACATATTGTAAAGGCAGAAAAAAATGAAATAGTAAGTGCTTTTGCACTCAATCTGATTCGAACCCAACCCAACTTTACCTTGCCGAACAGAAGGAGGCTAATGTAATTCTATATGAATAAATTCAACCGAGGCAGAATATTTCTAATTTAATTTGGTAAATATCGGTCATACCGGCCAGAGCAGCCAAAATAACAAAACAATATACCAATCGACTCCTCTCGGTCTACAATGTAAGAATCCGAAAATTTTTTTGTTGGGCGACCATTCCCTGAAGAGTTACAGACCCGGGACTGAAGTATCTTTTGACTGGGGACTCAGTTGTCCACTGATAAAAATGGGAATTCAAAATTACGAATTTGGCGATAGAAAGTAAAAAGAGTTTGTGCAAAATCCTGAAGTTGAGGTCCTCCGCCAACATGGTGTGTACTCAACGTCGGATCCGTTTCCTTTTTTCATCATGAATTATGAATATTTTTGATGCGCAATTTGTTGCGGTCTGATGGGCCTGGACTGGGCGCTCCTTTTGGGTTGGGTTGAATCGTCCGGGTCAAATTTAAATGTTCTTACGGAATGTCATTTATTTGTTAGTTAAATCATCAAAATTGTTCCGTTTGCGATGCCTTTTTCCCATAACATTGGGTTTACTGCAAACTTCCCCTTCACTACCTATATTGGTTCAAAATTTATAAAGCAATTAATAATTTTGTAAGCTTATCTACGGAAGTATTATTTTTTGTCTTTGTCGTTTTTAAATATTCACACAATGCTCTTTTTTCGCACCTAGAAAAGGAACAGAAAGCTTGATTATTTGTGTAATTCAACGATTTATTCATTGATACAACCGTTATGACGCAAGAAAGCACAATGATTTGGTAAGTTGGCTTTTAGAACAGAAACATATTTTTGAATCCGACCAACTTCAGTGTGGACAATTCGGAATGGATGCGAAATGGTGATCTTCCACCAACCAGATTTAATTGTCAGCAAGAAGCGGTCCGCGCACTTATACACTTTAAATTGAGAAGCAATCCCGAAAATGCCGTCGGACTTGTTTCGTTGGCCAAGTAATTGACGGCTTTTACACTTCTATGCCGTTGTTCAGGGCCGTAGCCGGGGGGCCCGTGGCCCCCCCCCCCCGAAAATGAAATTTTTTGAAAATTTTAAAGTGATATCCAACTTTTTTCGGAAAATTGTTAACAAAAATGCAATAAACAGCAAAAATAACACCCCTAAGAAACGACTTTTTGGATTAGGCCCCCCCCCTCGAAAAAAATCCTGGCTATGGCCTTGCCTTTGTTCTGCTTTTTGCTTTTGAGACGAACCGAGAGTGTTTAACCTTTTGTTTTAGTCGCATTGATGTACTCAATTCATTGACCGCTGAAGATCGCAAGTTGATGGTTCGCCTTCACAGTCTCGAAATTCTCGTATGCATAAGCATCGTTTTTTTTTGGCAATAGTTTTTTTTTTTCATAAATCAGGGCATCTCTAAAGTATTTGACGGGCTCAAGACTGCGTATTTGGCGCTCAAACACCGTAAGAATAGGAACCATCGTCAACGAATTGTCGTTTTCGTGGGCAGTCCATTGGACCCGTTGCTCTCGGAAAAGGAACCGGTTGGCTTTTTCCTAAATTTTGAATTTTGATCACATTTCTTTTAAGTTTCTGAAATTTGCCAAGAAGTTGAAGAAGGAGAAGGTCAGCGCCGATTTTGTGTTGTTTGGCGAAGCGACAGCCGAGAACAACAAAATAATCGCCGACTTTGTGGACATTCTGAACGGGGCCGAGGACGGGGCCTCCCATTTGTTGGTTGTCCCAGTTGGGGACACCAAACTGTTCGACGCGTTGATTCGTTCACCGATTTGTAATGGCGCGGCGGGAGCAGTGATCGGCGCTGGTGGTGATTTCGGCATCAACGAGGAGGACGACCCGGAGTTGGCCATGGCCTTGCGCATTTCGTTGGAAGAACAGCGACTCCGTCAACAGCAACAGACCGATGGCGCGGGTGAGGGGAGGGGCAAATGGCCCATTCTTTTTTGTTTTTTGCTGAATTTTAGTCAATTTTGGCGCAATTTGCTTTTCAGGACAGCAGCAGCCGCAGCAAAACGTGGCTGTTCCAATGGAAGTTGATCAGCAACAATCGAACAGTGACGCTCCGAATGCACCGGCTGAAGCGGCACAGCGAATTCACCAGGAAGAGCCGAATCTGTCCGCAATGACCGAAGAAGAACAGTTGGAAGTATTTTGAACCAAATTTAATAGAATAATGTTACGTCTATTTCAGTATGTCTTACGACTTTCCATGTCAGGGAACCAACCAGCGCAAGGTAAATTTTATTATTCTGTTTTAAAGGTTTAAGAATCACTCACTCACTCACTTGTTTTGTATCCGGTAAAATTTGTTTAAATGTGATGGGGTATTCGGGGGCACGGTCAGGGGTGCCCGGATGGCCTCCCGTGTCTCAGGTGGTCCTTCCCCCAAATCCTTCCCCATCAACCGCTTCCACATTTGTCTCCGAAAGTTTATTCATTTCCAAATGTCGACGAGAAGAAATGGTAATCGGTGAGAAAGAATGAATGTGGAACAATGGGTAAAGCCTCAGGAACGGCCCACTCACTCGCCAGCCCTCGCCCGAGTCGTGCCTGAGGCACGACTCTCGAGGGTCCCCGAGGAATGAACCCCTTTGCTCTTTCCTCCTCGGCTTATATGTCTTTTGGGCAGTGCCTGGGGCCGGTTACAATTGTGTTTGGGGTGGAGTCCATAGCCATCAATCAAATGGTGTTCGATGTTCCATTCTGATACATTACATAAAGAACAATGCTATTTATTAGAAATTTGATTGTTTCTTTGCAAAAAACCCAATCGTCTAAATCTTTTTTACAAATTTCCGGCGGCACCTATCCCCCAGACTCCTGCCAAATTGAAAAATGATCAATTTATTCATCAGGTGGTCAAGATGGACAGCAGAATCAGCAACAGAGTCGTTCGCCTTCGGGCGCCATGAGCACACCGGCGCCCACCCCGATGGAATTGGAGGAGGTGGTCTCCTGTTGTTGTGCTCTTTTTTTAAGCTTTTACTTACCACCCCACATCTTAAGGGGACCGGCGGAAGCAATGCCCAAGGGGCTGCTGGTGGCGTTCAGCTGGGCGATCTATTAGCGCATCCGGAAATGCTCCGCCAGATGGTCGGACAGGCGCCAGTCGCTGGCGGCGGTGGTGGTGGTGGTGACGGGACGTCTAAGGTGAGACACGCTTTATTTTACTGTTTGCTTTGGTGGACTTGTCCAAGAACAATTAAATTTTAACAAAACCATTGGAAACAAGGCCGTAGCCAGATTTTTTTCGGGTGGGGCCCGATCCAAAAAGTCGATTCTTCGGGGGGTGTTTTTTTTGCTGTTTATTGCATTTTTGTTAAGCAATTTTTCCGAAAAAAAAGTGTTGGACATCACTTTAAAAATTTGCAAAAAATCATTTTTTGGGGGGGGGGGCGGGGGCCGCCCTGGCTACGGCCCTGATTGGGAAGAAAGAGGCTCCCATTGGAGTCAAAATATATAAATGATTTTAGGAGCGACAAAAGGAATCGGACGAAAAGGGAGGAGGCGCAAAGAAGGAAGCAAGCGAGCACAATGAGAAGAAAGGAAAGGAGGCAATTAAGGAGAAGAAGAAAACGGACGGGAATGCCAATGACAAGTAAAAAGACACGCATACTGCTTCTCCATATGCTATATAATATGTGTAATGTTTCGAGGTGCCGGCTGTTTGTTTCTGAATAAAACAAAAAAAAAATTTGGATTTTTCTGTTGTTTTTAACAAAAGTTAATGCTATGCACTTGGGTATGTTCGAATCGACCACCTTGTTTTGTGCTAATTAAATGTTTTGTTAATTGCATTGGGCGACAGATGAGTCTTGGCGTTCCAAACAACCAAAAGGTTAGCGAATTTAGCCATTTATGCATTTGATTGATTCCGAATTCACAGCCTTCCTCAGGCCGGTCGACAACAAAGAGGCAGAAAGTGGAGTTGAAGCCCGGCAGAGCGTTGACGGATTGGATTGGGTACAACCATTCCGGATGTTTTTGGGTCCCAAATTCACGAAAAAAAATGTGATTGATTCTAACGCATTTTATGATCAATTTAACAACAACAAAAAAATGTTAGGAATTCAAAAAGTTTTTATTTTCACTTTACGGGGATCCCCGGGGTTATGTCGATAGGCGCACCGTCCAACACTTGTTCAGTTTGTCCAACGCGGGCCGCATGACTGCACACGATTTGCGCAGTTCGGTTGACCATGACGAACTCTCGAGACACAACACGGAAAGAGACTGTTGGATTCTGTTGTTTGACATGGTACACAAAGGTTCACCACCACCACCGTTGTTGTGTCATTTCGTTCGTCAGTATTCAAATTTAGGTGTACGATTTAACGCAATATTTGGAGTTTCATCCCGGAGGCGTTCCCGAACTTATGAGGGCGGGTAAGCAAATGGACAATGTGCTGCATGTCGTGGTTATGAAGACGTTCAGTAGTTTGTTCAGTTTAAGCGGGAACCGACGCGACAGAATTGTTCACTGAAATTCACCGTTGGGTAAATTACAAATCCATGCTGAAGAGTTGCGTCATCGGACCCTTTCGTGGCCAACGGGACAAACGTTAAGCGCCCATCAATTTGCTTCATCTTTTAAATAATTTTTTGCATTTAAGTACAGCGCGTAAAGGATAATCCGACGACGGCCTAAACAGCTGCAAATTGGATGCATTTAAATGATTTTATTCATCTGTTTTGTTATTATTGTAAAATAATTGTATTTTTTGATAATTATCTGCCCCCGGTGGAAAATAGATTTTTGGAATTTTTTTGTCTACCATTCATAAATTGTCTTATCGTGTTTTTGAAAACAAATTTTTTTTGATTTTTAAAAAATGTAACAAATTGATGAAACGATGAAAAATGCGACAAAAGTGCATACAGAATAGAGCAAATGCTCTAAACATTAAACAACTTAAAATTGTGAAATCTGATCCAAAATATTGTCAAAAGCAGAAAGAACCTTTTTCCCGTTAAATTGACGCCCCACATAAATTCGTCCATGTACCCTGGCTGGCAGCATTAGCGGCAATGGCACCACTCTCAAAAATTTCAACCGATTCAAAAAGTGCTTTCTTCTCTCATCATCGATTGATTTAAGATTAGACAACGTTCAATTACGTGCCGTGCATAATTAGTTAGATAATTAATTACCTAATGACATTTTCAACACACTTTCCCTTCGTTMGTCCATTTTCATTCGTTCTCTTTTGCCGTCGACCCGTTTTTTTGAATTTTTAAAGCTGCATCATTCTTTAGTCAAGAAATTCAAATCTTTAGGAACTTACTTTTGGAATTTAAAGTCGGGTTTTAGAGGTGCATTTTCGGGTTTTTATTGCATTTCTGCGGGTGTCCGTACGTTTTGCCTCCTCAGCTACATTCGGGCAAAATAAAGTAAAAAAGAAATCAATCCATGAGTTTCTCAATTTCCCCTTTTTACATTTAAAAATATTTCCCAGAAGCGACTATTTTAAATCTTCATCTGTAACTAAATGACAC
>MEIZ01000021.1:289206-303079 GCA_001723225.1 Globodera ellingtonae | reverse complement strand
GAATTGGAATGCCCATTTTATTCGTTCTCTTAAATTATTTTTTTTTCCAGACGCTTTTAAAAAGCCAATTTTTTGAAATGCCAAAACCAAATTCTTCGGTTGGCCGTATGAAGCGTTTGCTGGACACGGGCAATGGGGCGGACGTTCACTTTTTGGTGGGGGGAGGAGACGAAAAGGAGGCAAGTTACTGAAAAATAGTGAAACATTAATTAATGATATTTTAATAATTATTTTAATTAATTATAATTTAAATTACTTTTATTTTGTTAAGCTTCTGCCAGCACATAAAGCGTTTCTGATGGCGGCCTCCGACGTTTTTGAGGCAATGTTCTCTTTTGATGCCCGAAATGCAGGTAGAGGAGCTGAAAAAATAATTTTAAATTTTAGTGAGAAGGCTTAAGCCGAAAAAAAAAGTTTAAAATGTTTTGTTTAACGAATTTTAGACCCTTCGGGGGAGGCTAAATCCGTGGAGGTGCCCGACGTGAAGGTGGAGGCGTTCAAGGCGATGCTCAGCTTTATTTATGTGGACGATGTTAGCGGGCTGAACGGGGCCAATGCAATCGCTGTGCTTTATGCCGGTCATAAAATTTTAATGAATTTTTATCATTTTTTGATTTAAATTTTTAATTTCAGCTAAAAAATATAATCTTCCTGAACTTGTCGATTCGTGCGTGGACTTTCCTGTATGGAAGCTGAGCAATGTTTTTTTCGCGTTTGACGAGACTCGCTTTCTTGGAGAAGAGGTGGGGGGGGGGAATTGTAATTAATTTTTAATTCTAAATAATAAATCTTAATTTTTTTATAATTTTATTTTGGGCATTCGCTCGCCGTTGTATGGAGCACATCGATGTGAATGCGGGCGCTTTGATCAATTCCGAAGCGTTTTTGCAAATTGATCAAAAATTGTTGTGTGAACTGCTCGACCGTGACGAGTTGATGATTAGTGAAGAAATTGCAATTTGGAATGCCGTAAATTTATTTTAAAACTGCAGTAATAAAACAAATTAAAATGATTTAAATTTTGTTTAAAATTATTAATGTTTATATTTCCATTGAATTAATTAGGCACTTCGCTGGGCGGACGAAAAATGCCGGCAAAATGGGAAGAAGCGTTCGGCGGCCAACAGACGCGCAATGCTTGGCCCGGCACTTTTCAAAATTCGTTTTCCGCTCATCCCGCAGAAGGATTTTACTGCGAATATTGGTACACCACCAATTTGCGCATTTGACAATTTTGAATTTAAAAATGCCAATTCTACCCCCAATCAATCTCTATTTTCATAATTCTGACGTTGTTGAATTTTACTTCTTTTGTTTTTGACAGTTCCGTCCGGCGTGCTGACACTTATCCAGATGATGAGCATTTATGCGTACTATTCGCATCCGAACGCCGCTCTGCACGAGCTGTACCCGCTGCAATTCCCAACTAATGGACGTGCTTTTACAGGTGGTTACCCTGTCGTTTTAGCTACCAAAGTATTCTCTCTCTCTCATCATATTGGAGCAGTATTTATTTGCATATTGGAAAATCAGAAAGTTTTGTTAACATACTTTTTGCATAGTCAAAAAAATCAAAAAGTGCCCCTCACTTTTGTGCAATGAATGGCCTGCAATATTTTGAAAATTAAAAATGAAATATTTTTATATTTTTTAGGATTAACCCGTCAAAATCGATGGGATTCCGCTGCATGTCACAAGGACCTCGCGCTCTCCGGGCCCGATCGACTGATTGTCCAACATATTGGACATTCGGGTAAAAATTATTCTGTTTAAAGTGATTTGCTTAAAACGTTTATAAAAAGAGTTCTCAAATTATTTTATTTTTTTGCATTTCTTTTCAGGGACGTACTCTGTCCTTGCTGAATGGCAAATTCCGGAAGGGAATTTCGGCATTTTCTACTTTGAAATGACCATCGTAGAGCGACAACAGTAAGTTAAATAAATAATTTTTTGAACTTCGAAATGCTTTAGAAGCTTTTTACTTTAAAAACAATTATATTTTTAGCGGTATTTACATTGGACTTGGGACGAAGGAAATGCCATTGAACAAACCAATTGGAGAATACAAAGGCACTTACGCATACGCAAGCTGGGGCASCTTTTGTGGTCATGCGGTTGCRGGATGTTCCCARTTCRACAATGAAAATCCGTACATCAAAGGACAGCCCGAATTTGTGGATGGCGACGTCATCGGATGCGGCGTGGATTTGGCAACTCGCCAAATAATTTACACAAAAAATGGACGGCGTTTGGGTAAGAAAGAAAAAAAAAGAATAAAAATTAAGGGCATTTAACCCTAATCGATGGGCCATTAATTGTTTTTGGATTTAATATTAAATTATTATTTATTCATTTTGTTTATTTTTGCAGAAACTGCCGGTTTGTTTGTCGATTCTGCCGCCGATTTGTTTCCATGCATTACGATGTTCAGTCCTGGTACTAAAATTGAAGCGAATTTTGGCCCAAATTTCAAATTCAACATTGCCGATGGCATTTCGAGGGAATTTATGGGGTTTTGCTGTTGAGGGTTTTCGTCTTTGTTTTTTCCTTGTCGATCAAAATATTTTATCAATTCAATTGTCAATAATTGCGAAAAAATTAATCCAATTAACTTAATCTTTTATCGACCGACACCAATTTTTGGCATATCTTGTCAAAACTTCAAACGCACCGGGATTCCCTACTTCCCTCAATAACAGAAACGATGGTTCCGACGTTAATAAATTATTATTTTGTAAGTATTTGCTAAATTTTTTTCCCAGAAATTGGCTAATTTTTAGTGCTTTTTTTGTTGTGTTCCTTTTTGTGCGTTTAGATTTTGTTGGAAGCGATCAAAGACCGGTTCAGCGTGCCGTTGGTCACCTCGCAAGACCCGGTGACCACACTGTGCGAGACGGACTACCTGGCGAGCCGGGGCATCACCGTTCTTCCGGTGCTCTTTCATTCTTGATGCCTCCCCCCCTTTTTTTGTAATGACAATAATTTTTGAAGTCGGACGATCTGTTGTCCGCCCCACCGATCGATGTTTGTCCCTGTCTCTTATACACATCTAGATGTGTATAATTCGGACGGATGGTTGCATGTAACCAACTGCATTTGGAAGTACCCCAACCCTTTCATTCCCCCCTCCGGTGGGGGAAACAATTTTAAATCTTATTTCGATTTTTTGTAAATATTTAAGGGTAAATACCCAACTCGCTACCTGCCAACTCGGTACTTTTATCCCGACGCTACTTTTATCCCAACTCGCTACTTTTGTCCGGACTCGCTACCCTTTTTTATTTTCCAAAAACCATTTAAAACAGAAAAGCTACTAAAACATTGGCTAAAACCCATTACTTATTATTTTATAAATATTAAGAAACCACAATGACCCACTACGACAGCGTTTTGGCTCCAAAACTTTAACAATTTCCGACTTTTACGAAAATCCGAACCTTTTGAATCCAATGTTTTTTTCTAGCACTTTGGTCTTTGGGGGCGTTCACAGACGTTCTACAGAGCGGTGGGGGTCAGTTCGGCGCCGACAAGTTTGAAACGTTATTTTTGCTTATTTGATTATCTTGGCATCATTCGAAAGCACAATGTCTATAGGAAAATAACTAAGCAATTCGGCTACGAAAGTTGGCACGAAAACTGGCAATTTTCACACGTTTAAGCTATATCTTTTTTTGAAACGACGAATCGGTTAGCTTTAGCTTGGTCAAAGGTTCACCATACTGAGAGCTTCTGAATGATATCGATTTTGTTTGATTTGCTTGCCAAACCATAGGGGAAGAGGGATCCTTTCGTTCGATGCCCACTATGCGAAATGTCCACCAAAAATTGTTGTTAGCGCTTAATTTCGAATCGCTCTTCGTCATTTTTTTGAAAAATACATGCATTCTTATTTTATAAAATGGCGCCGGATCGGCTTGCCCCACATAGATCCTTCCTGTCTCTTTTGGACAAAGGAATTGTTCAGATTTAGACTTTGTGTGCAACGGAGTGCCTCTTATCTCAGGTTTATCACTTCGTTCAATTCTCTCTCGAATTCACTAACTTCCACACCCTTCCCGACTTTCTCTCCTTTTTGAGAATTTCCATAATTATTGCCCTCGGGAACTTATTTTTCACTGTCATCAACATGAATTCACCGTCCTCCCCTTGCTGTAGACCCGCGTTTTCTAATCAGCAATGTCAAATTAGCCTTTTCTGTCTTTTCTTCAGCTTACTCATTTTCATCCTTGCGGCTCCTTTGCTCGCCTTGCCCGTTCTCTGGTCTCGTCACTGTTCCTCAGTGACAACGAAATTCAACAATAATGTTAGCATTTTTTAATATTGCTGATGCCGGCGCCGATCCGGAGGTGCCATAAACGAATAAAAATGTTCCATCAAAATTAATTTTAAAAAATAATTCAATTTAATGGAAATGCATGCATTTGTGCTGTGCCACCATGTGTTTGAACTCCGAAAGAATTTTCAAATCGTTTTTAGTTTAATATTAAAAAAATGTAAAAATACTTTGACTTCATTTTACCATATGTAAAACACGTTTTTAGGGCGAAGAAAATGATTGGGGTAATGAAAGAAGGATAAACAACTGCGATGGGCGGGGTGGGGGGGGGACTCCGGGGATTAAGCTTCATATAGCACTTATGAGGTCATACAAATTGTCGTTCGCAACTTCACTGATCGACGGTAATTGTTAAGCTGTCACTCATATTGTCCTTTGTCATCTCCGCAGAAAGCAGCGGCCTTTTTTTGGCGGCTTTTTTCGAACGAGGCGACCCTTTTCGGCGGTGTCACGCTTATTTTTGATCATTGGCCAAAATGCATAGGTATAAAACAGGGATGGTCGGAATTCCGACCCCGAGTTCTGACATTTTCTGAGGTCGTCGGCGCCCATCCCTGGTATGGATGAGTTGGAGTTGGGTATGGATGAGTTGGAGTGGGTATGGATGAGTTGGAGTTGGGTATGGATGAGTTGGAGTTGGGTATGGATGAGTTGGAGTTGGGTATGGATGAGTTGGAGTTGGGTATGGATGAGTTGGGTCCCAATTTTTTGGGCTTACGTTGTGGAGTGCTTTTAAATAATTGTATATTAAAATTTTCCCTTAAAACACGAAATTTGAGCGTGCAAAATGACCAGCAGCAAGTGCAATGCGCCAGCCCGTAGGATGTTAGCACCACTTTTTCTGCTTATGTTTATTGTCGCAAAAATCGTTGAGGTGCCGCCACCCTCGACAGCCGAGGAGATCGCAAAGTTTCAAGAAGAGATCGAATAAGCCATTGAAACAGAATTGCACAATGACGCAAGGACAGCTGTCCATGAATGTGGACATTTGTTATGGCGAATGGGCCGAACAACAATTTTTTGATGGCGTATCACTTGTCCAGACTGAAGATCGAAAATTCATTAAGGTTTACGCCAAGGAAGTATGTTTGTAACGGATCGGACCTTATAAATTGTGAAATTGTATTGTAAGGTAGCTATGAGGATGCTGGTGGCGGAAAAGAAGGACCATACAAACGCCGAGTTGGTAGACAAATACACGAATCGGTATACTCGAAAAGGAAAAGAAGCAACAAAAATATTGGGTTCGCTTCAGCAAATACAAACGGTATATAAATGTAATGTATAAAAAATTATCGATTTTGTTTAGCTCGCAATCGATATGCTGAATCAAGAGCATCGCACTCTGCGTTCACCAAGGGTGAGGAAGTAAGTTAAACCTTTCAGTAAARCYATTAGCCAACATTTTTGTTTGCAACAGTCTTCTTCGTGCATACAAAGTACACGACAAACCACCGGCTCGAGTGCTTCGAGTACTACAACAATTGGGCATTTCTGATCTAGACACCGACAACAGAACACCTTTAACTTACGTCACCGAACCCGACTTGGACATATTTGTGAACCCAAGACCAGTAGAAGTGACAGAAACGGAGGAAGCAAAAGAGGGCGCAGAAGAAGACGGAGAACAAGAAACGGCGGAAGAAAATTATGTAGATGGGAAGGGAGAAAAAACGGCGGAGCAACAAAGGGATTACAGTGGATGAGAGAAATGTAGTACAAATTTAAGCGCATTTATATTTTAAAAATTACTCAAAAATCATTGCTGTGAAATAAAATGAGAGAGTATATATTGTGTACATAAACTGTCTAAAAATAAATTAAATGGAGAAAAGCAATGGGTCACAAATAAAAGATTTGAAAAATGACAATTTGATCCTTACAAATAGCTCAAAGTTAATCGAAAATTTGGCAAAAGTGAATGACCTTTTTCCTGTATTTATGTTCATAAGTAAAATATATAAAATCACGCGGATCTGCAGGCAAAGATGGAGCAGTCAGTATCAGAAAGAACAGCAACATACCAACTTTGCACTTGTTTCAGTTGAAKGTTTTTCTCTGCTACAAGAAAAGATCGATAAGTTGGAACGTACGCAGAAAGCTYATCAAAAGTAACATCGCGCAATGATGGACGAGATGGAAACCTTTGAATTCTCTGAAAAATGAATTTGATTAATAAATTAATCATTTAACCAAATACAAAATTTTGTAAAAATATAAAACAAAAAGTTTGTTGTTCAAAAGACGATCAAAATGAATGCCGCTGCTGTATTGGAAAATCAGAAACAGGCGAAAGYTCATAAGGCTCTGCAGAAAAAATGGAACAGCAACTGAACATTCACGCAAAAAGACTCAGCACAAACAACAACAGGCCATCAACGCGTTAGAAATTGGAATTCTGTGCCTAAAACGGCACATTTTCTGTCGAATTTTTGTGTTTAACCGAAATTTTTCAAAAGCCGCCAAATGGGAAAGTGAACGAGTTGCACATTTGGAATATGAGCTGACGGAGAAGAACAGAAAGATGGAGAAATTGGGAAACAAATTGAAAAAGTGTAATTTAAATTGATTAATAAGAAAAGCCACGAAATGTCAAAAATATAAAACTTGATTGCTCAGGGATATTCTGGAGCGTAAAATCCGAATCTGACCTTCATTCCGACCAATTTCGAATCCCGGACCCGTCAGATAGGAACATTTATAAATCCGATCCCGGGATGTGAGGTGGAGGTTATCCAAATACAAAAATTTAAATTTGTTAAAATATAAAGCATTAAAAGTTTGTTGTTCAAAAGACGATCAAAGCGAATGCCGCTGTTGACCTGGAACATCAGAAAGTGGCGAAAGATCACAAGGCTCTGCAGAAAAAGATGGAACAACAACTGAACGTGCACGCAGAAATGGAGCAGTATCAGAAAGAACAACAACAGACCATCACGCGTTGAGACAAAAACTAAAGGGTAGAACACTGAAATTCTGTGACTAAAACGGCACATTTCTGTCGAATTTTTGTTTTTAAGCGAAATTTTTCAGAAGCCGCAAAATTGGAAAGTGAACGAGTTGCACATTTGGACTGGCTGACAGAGAAGAACAAAAAGTTAGAGGATTGGGAAACAAATTGAAAAAGGTGGAAAGTTATTTAAATTTGATAAAAAGACTAAATTTGTTAATTATTTTTTGCTTAACTATTTCTTTTGTTTTTGCAGAAACTGCCGATTTGTTTGTCCGGCCTGCCGCCAGATTGTTTCCATGCATTACGATGCTTTTCTCCAACAGCAAAATTGAAGCGAACTTTGGACCGAACTTTTTTTACAATTTCTGCTGATGAGTTTTTGATGGCCGATGTTGTTTTTTAATATTTTATTGATTTTTGTTTTGTTATTTAATGTTACGGAGGCGCCGATGCTTTTTAGCATTTTAATCTTAAGTAATTTATATTTTTGGATAAATTTAATTCTCGATAATTATTTTCATAGCATTGTTTAATTTCGAAAATTAATTAATTTCTGTCCAARGGGGGAAAAGTCCGGATCTGGCTCTTCAACTTTCCGAATTGGGATTTTTCCGTTCAAAAGTGAAAATCCGGTTCCGCAAATTTGATTACCGGTCCCTAGTATAGATTCAAAAACATCAATAGAAAAAGGTCATTTTATCAAAGCGCCTCCTCAAAACGTTTGATCTCTAGATCATTTTTACGCTAATTTTGGAGCAATTTTCTTGACAAATATCGTTAAAATCTTCAAAAATGTTCTCGACGGCGCGTATCTGCACCGCCGACCCCCCCCCCCCGCTGCATAAAATGTTCATTAAAAATTGGAGACCAACGAGAGAGAGAGCGACGCCATTACGCAAAACAGAGCTTAAACGCTTTGGTATATATTTATTTCATTCTTCTTCTTCTTACACACACAACGGGAAAACGTACTTAAAATTGTTGAAACATCGAAGTACAAAACTTTGGTATATTTATTTCATTCTTCTTCTTACACACACAAGGGGGGGGAACGTATTTGTGTCAAAATTTGTTCCTTACATCATCCAATCATTTCATTTGTCTTTCAAAGCCTATTTTCTGTGTTATGCTGCCAAGTCGGTCAATACACTGTGAAAAAAGGGGTTGTGAATGTATGAAAATGCACAAAAATTGGGGCGTTCAAATTCAACCCCCAACCTTTTCAAGGCGTCCCATTCGCTGGGCCGAACATTGTAAAGGCTCTCATGGACGTCGAAAATGTGCACAGTGCCGGACTCGTCACCAGCCACAATTTGTTGTCCTTGAACAAAGCAAAATTGGAGGAATAATATTTTGATCCAACACACAAAACTACTATAGAACCCGGACTTGAGGACCGATCGAGAGAATCTCGAAAAAAAATTAAACAATCGAGATTCGTTCGAGATCACTTATGATCGGTCCGTGCTTTTACACAAAACACACACTCACCATTATGGCTCCAACGGAATTTGGTGCCCGGCTCGCCAAGTGCCACCGCCGTGATCGGGTTCTCTGTGTTCACGTTTATGTTCCACAGGTTGAGCTACAAAAATGCCCAATTTGATCAGATTACAAAAATAAATAAATTTGATATAATATAAAACGGATTGAGTTACTAACAATTCCATCGGCGGAAAGCGATGCAAACACCGCGGGATGGACGGGAGACCATTGGACATCGGCAACATAAAATTTGTGCTTCCGCTCCAAGGTCAGCAACGGTGTTGGTTTCTGACTCTTAAATCGCACAGAAATGTGTGTCATCAACAATCAAATCAGAAGAAAAAAAGTTGTCGAAGCTGTATGTAGGAACACAAACGACGGACCTTCACATTCCAAAGTTTAATGCTGAAGTCCATTGAGCCGGTCAAACACAGCGGGCTGAAGTCGATGTCGCCCATCGCGCGATGCATGTCCAGGGAGTTCACTGGCATTTGGTGCGCTACACAAAAAGTGGGGAGAAATGTTGGGCGTGTATTGGAGGAGATACAAATGGATAGTGTACGCCTCCGAATTGTGCTTCTATTTCTTTGTTTATTTTATATACCGGCAATGCTCCTGTTTGATTCCCCGCAGGCTGCATGTCGATCACCAATGTACAGCTCGTTCTCCTCCGTGCCCAGCACAAAATTGTTGATACTGTTGTGCAGAAAGGCCATGCTCAGAGCGGAAACCTGTGCGCGACACAAGAGCAATTTCAGCGTTATTTTTACGCTCCAAAAAGAAAATTTCATATATTTTTTGGTTTGCAACACACCCAACCCCCTTTTTTGTTACAAAATGTACACCAACCGATTTCTTTGTTCTGTTACAGGTCAAATCCGCCACTTCAATGGGCGTCTGCAAATTGTCGATGCTCCACGAACACATGCGGCCATCGGTGGAGATGGTGACCAAATCGTGGGCATTTGCTGTGCCGACCATTTGCATGCACAACACGGGCTGTGTGTGTGCCTTGGAGGACAGAGGAGTCTGAAAGCATAAATAATAACAATGAAGAAATTCAATTGAATTAGACAATAACAGACGACACATCCAACCAGACCAGGCAGAAATGTAACTGGATGCCAAAAGAAAAGTTCAAAATTCGGAATTCCTGGCTCAAAAAATGTCCGGAATCCGGTTACATTCCCTGTCCCAGACCATCCGAAATTTTATCACCCACAAACAATCGGACAACTTTTTCATAGTAAAAAAAATGTTTGACAAAAATGTGCCGTCCGTCGATTGTCACCCACCCACCGCTCCCGCCGCATTCACTACTCACCTTGCACACCGGCATTCGCTTGTTCACCCGCGTGTCCCAAATGCAAATTTGGCCAGAATAACAGGCGCCGATGATGATGTTGGACTGGAATAGATCAAACGCCAGGCTCATCACGCGCGACGAGCTGGTGAACGTCATCCTGGATGGGGGGAAAAGGGGCAGTTGAAAGAAATATTGCGGGCAGGCACGTGGCCAGGGGAGAGCGAAAGGAGACAAGCCAAAAAGTCTATCTTTAGAGATGTTTTTCTGCATTTAGTGCGTTTGTCAGGGGGTTTCAGAAATATTTAAATATTTTTTAATATTTTTATATTTGTTATGAAAATTGGTTCAACGATTACAAATTTTGCAAAACAAAAAGATCCTCCCATTTTTTAAATCAAAAAACATTCCGGGGAGAGGCCTGACCCTCTCGCCCCCCTCCCTCTGGCTACACAGCCCCTGGAAATATATTGTACAAATTTTGACAAAAGCAACGCACTCTGGTGACGCGGTTTTGAACCGCGTGTTCCACACATTGATCACACTGTCCGGTGCCAACGGTTCGTCCTTGTTCCGATCATAGCACACCGCCACCAGTTCGGGATGAATGGCGGAAAAGTCAATGGCACATATGGCCCGACCGGTGGTCAGCTGCTCCGCAGCAAAAATCTTCCTGTTCAGCGTCAACAGCTCGCGCTTGTCGTCCGCCGTATCGTTGCGTGAGCCGGTGATGTAGTCAATGAACACGTCCGACTAAATGGGGATAGACAGTTTCAAAAATAGAAAAAATTATTTAAAAACTGATCGGTTAAGCTTCCGGAACATCGTTTTTTGTAGCCGAAACTCATTTGTCAGGTCACGAAAATGTTCGGTTTAGGTTTTTTTGTTCTTCTTCCCCCCCCCATTTTTTCCAAAATGATTTAATTGCATTGGAAGACTCTGCGCTGAGTATGGCAGAAATATATGGTTTTTTTGGTTGATTTTTTGTAGAAAAATTCTATAAATTTTGTAACTAATAAAAACAACGAACATCTTCCGCAATTGCTCGTTCAATGACGCGCGACGCTTGCTGAAAAAAGCGCGTGAACCCAGCACTGCTGAGAATTCTGCGCTTCTCTTCATCGCTCAACGGAGGAATTTTGACATGGACTTGTCCCTGGTCTTCGGGCAGTGCATCCTTTTGCGTCTTAATCAAAAACTTTATTTGAAAATGAAAGAAAAAAAAATACAATTAAAAAATCACAAGAAATTAAACTAAAATGTTGTTAATGAAGTGGAGGGTCCTCTCTTTTCTGAGGAAATTTTTGGGTAAAAAACAATTTTTTGTTTTTGCTCAAAACCTGACGCCTAACCGTGTGGCTGAAGTGGTGGAACTGCAAGTTCTTCAGCTGTTTGCGCACTTCCATTGTGGGCGAACCGTCAAAGTTGCCGTCAACTTGGCCCGCCACCTCATCATCAATGGACAGCTCGTCAAACACGAACTCCTGGGAGCCCATGCTGAACTCGCCGTGCGAGTTCCGCTCCCTCTCTTCGTCCGTTTGCGTCGTTTTGCAATAGGAAATCTGTGCAATAGAAAAAGGTGAAGCATTTTTTGAGATTTCTATGCTCTCCAATGTTTTTTTGGATAATTTTCAACAAAATAATCAAAGCATGGCACTCACAAATTCGCTTTTTGGATGAATGGTCACTGTCTGGACGGGCACGAGCTCAAGCTGTTTTGGCCGTTTTGGGCTCTTCGCCCTCAAGTTCAAGTCGCCGGCTTCCAAATGCAACTGCAAAGCCAATGAAATTTTGGGTAAATCGCTTTTTTGGTTCTTCTCCAATTACTATATTAATAGGCAATTATTTTAAATGAGTTCGGTGTGTTACCATTCCGTTGCATTCTCTGGCGGTCGAATTTGTACTGCTCGGATCGCTTGGTGCCTCTTCACGATTTGTGCGTGGCTGAATGCCCAGGTCGGCCATCATGGCGTCCAGCTCGGCCGGCGTCATTGTTGAACGTGTGGCTACTAAATGAACAAAACAAAACAAAAAATTAAAATTGAATTTGACTCGACGCCGATAAAATTCGAAAGTCCAAAAAACAAACAAAAAATAAACCATTTTCAATTCGTTTTCCACGAAAGCGTTCGTCCTTATGTCTGAGCTTGGCCGCTTTCATCTCGGCCAACTTGCGCTTTTTCTCCTCCAGCTCACGTTGACGCTCCCTTTGCTCATAGTCTTGATCAGACATTTATTTATTTTTATGCTAAAAAACAATTTAAATAAAAATTTTAGTGAAAAGAAGGCACTATTACACTGACATAAAAAAACAAAATAAAGTGCTAACCAGCCGACATATTCTTGTAATTTTTGTAATTGATTTAGACTTAAAAAGTTCGTTTGTATGTATAAAAAAGGGTCCAACCGCAAAAAAAGCTTGGCATTAATGAGGGTAAAATAAAATGAAAAACGGAGCATGAATAAAACGGACAATTAAAAAATTGGCAGTGTCGCCAAATAAAGTATTTCTTTGCGAGATAAGTAAAGCCAAAACAAAAATTTTCTTATGCGAAAAGTATGCAAATTTAAGTAAATCAAACGAAAGTGTATAACAAAATAAACAGTGAGCATATACCTAATCAATCACGCGCTTAATAATCCGTAACAGTTTTTTGGATGATCCCCCCCCCCCATTTTTTGGGTGCCCTTTTTTTGCGTCTTCCCCCCCCCAGGCAAAATTTTTCCGCAATTTGCGGCATCCTAAAGAAAGTGCCAATACGCGCATCCGCCAAATTTTGGTAAATATTAACAGTTCCTTATACTAAAAACACGGGAAAATCAGTTGCAAAATGATAAGGGGGGGGGGAGACCACCAAACCTTTCCAAAAGCACTTATTCACTCTATTTCCTGTCGTCCACCATTTACTCCCCCCGTCTTCTTTCATCACAATCACACAGCGCTCGGCTATGTTCGCTTCCGCCTAGCTTTCGCCAAATGTTTGTTCTTCCCCTTTTTTTGTTTTACTTTTTGTTTAGTTTTCCAATGAAGAAGTCGCAAATTCAAATAATACACAACGCCAAAAGATGAAATAAAAAATGCACAACGCCAAAAGATGAAATAAAAACAACGCCAATGGCGATGATTGAAAAATGACAAAACATAAAAGGAATGCCGACAAAAGATGCTTTAACTTTTTTGACACTGATCGAATTGCTTAGCCTTTGCTTGCTGCTATCTTCATCCCATTAAGAGCTTTCGAATGGCATCAAATTCGTGCCATTCATTGTCGAGTTATCAATTGTTTTCTGCACCTTTTGGACGATGCTGCGCGTTGAGTCAACAAATAAATTGTTCAAATTTAAATGTTCACTGTTATCGCCGCTGTCAAATAATCGCATAATCGGCGCAATATTCACTTCCAATTCCAGCAGCAAATGAGGTCAACAAAACTCAACAACAGCGCGCCATCAAATGTCAGACAAATGAGGCGCAAACGGAGCACATTCTGATCTGCTTGCTGATCAGTCAGTCGATCAGCCCCTGTAAATAGTTTATTCCAATCTGATCAGACTCTATTCGAGTCTCTGATAATATGTGATGAGAAAGATGCGCAAAGTGATCAAGAAACGGTGCTTTTACCAACCGTTCTAAGTCAGAAATTTCGGCTTTCTAACTTTCCAATTCAAAAATTCGAAGATTTCCGCCAAATTCGGAATCTTTTGTATGCATGCGCCGCCTGTCGTGCTTCTCTTTGTTCCATTCTTTGCATAAGTTTGCCGCCATATTTAAACAAATTTTCATCTGATCAACGAC
>MEIZ01000021.1:264991-282493 GCA_001723225.1 Globodera ellingtonae | reverse complement strand
TGGCATGGCAGCAGCAGCGAATGAAGGCGGAGGCGGCACGGCGGGCTCAAGCGGAGGCGGCGGCCCCAAAGGCCCGGTGGCAACAAACGCCGAAGGCAACAAAACGGGGATCATCAGTGTGCAGGTGCGGGACGGCCAACTGACGATGGTGGATGTGAGTGTTTTTTTTTTGTCCAGTTTTTTATATTATTTTTAAATTCAATTCTTTTTTGTTATTGTTTTTTACGGTATTACTATATTATTATTTTAGATGCGCAAGTTGTTGATTTCAATGTCAAAATTGTTGGAATTGATGACCATGGACAAGGACTCACTAATTCGGGTAATTATAAAATATTCAATTTTTGTTTCTTTACCATTTTGGTGTTTTTTTAAGGTGTTGCGTGGTTTCTACGCTCGAGTGGCTGCAAAACGAACGGACAAAGTGAATGCTCATTTTTTTTTGTTTTTTTTATAATTATTGTAATTTATTTATTTTTTCTTTCAGTCGCAGGCCATGCAATTCTACATTGATCAAATCAGCGGCGTCTCGTGGGGTGGCGAGCCGTACAAGTTCCGCAACAAGGTGCCACCACCAGCGTCGTTGCCCTTTCTCGTCGTCGCCTTCTTCTCATCCGCCGTCGTCGTTGACGAGGATGACGTGGTGACTGCACTTTCAGTGCTCGGCATGTCCTTGGGGCCCGACGAATTATTTCTGTTGTTGTTGTTGTTGAACTCCACACCGGCGGTTGTCAACGAACTCTATGTTAGATGTTTCATAAAGACACTGAATGCTGCAAAACAAACAAAAAGCAAACAAACAACCACCAACTTTCTGGGGCGTGTCCGAAGTTGACGCCACAACACGGAATGCCTCCTCCAATTCCTTCTGCTTCTGTTGCACCATCTCCATCGTTGGCAACGGGTTTGCCTTAAGAAAAACGGGTCAAAAATTTTTGTTTTTTTTCTCAGAAATTCTTGCCTCGGTAGTCTCAGCCAGCCAACTCTTGCGAAACTCGTCCTCCGTGAACTTGAAGTTGCTGGCAATGTAGGTGAGCGCGGTCAACGAGATGGTGCCGGTCACTTTCAACTCCAGCACGGCCTTGTCAATTTTTTTGCTTGCCTCATCGGTGGTGGCCGTTGGTGGTGTTGTCGACGTTGTTGCCGGAACCGCCGGTTCCACCTTCACAATTTGATCAATCTGAAAACAAAATTTTTTTTTGATCAAATTATTTGTGTCTCCATTAAATAAAAACAACACGCACCTCAAAATGGTTTGCAGCGCCGGCATTCAGACGGATGAAACAGCCGGTGATCGCCTTAGCAAACTGGTCCCGGTCGACGAGCGCGGCCAACTTCAGCAACTGCGGACGCGAAAGTGTGCACGCGTCCAAATCCTTTGCATTCTGAACACAAAATTGGGTTAATGACTTTTGATCTCTAAATTTGTTGTTATTGTTTTTGCCTGTGCCGGCAGTTTGGCTCTCTTCGCGCGTTCCTCCTCCCGTTGACGTGCCCGCTCCTGCTCCTCCAAGTCGGGCACGCGCTCAGCATCGGACAGTGCCATTTGCAGTTGCGCAGCTTTGTCCCGAATGTGCTCAAGTGTTGGCACCGTTTCTTTCTGAATAAAATAATGAATTAAAAATAGAATTAATTTTTTTTAAATCAAGTGGCGCCCACCCAGTGTCGCATGTCAGACAGCCAAAGTTTGAAGCCCTCCTCGTTGATTTTGTGGAAGGTGTGGATCCAGTTGAGCGCGTACTTGCCGTACAACGGAAACACGAGCTGGAAGTTGATCTTCGCTTGCAATTCGCCCTTCTTGTAAATCTGTTGTTGTAAAAATAATTATTCGAAAAAAACAAACAAAAAATTTTTCTTGTTCAACCACAAATACTACTCACTTTGTACTCCCGTGGACCATGGATGACATTCTTCACTTCGATGACGTGGTATTGGCATTCGGTTGGCTGTAAAATGAAAACAAATAAATTTTCCTCTTATACACATCTAGATGTGTATAAGAGACAGACACAAAGCAGCCAACGACGGTGTCACGGAAGCGTTCAAAGTCCAACTTTGCCAACAGGCGAAGCATTGTCGGACTCAGCGCGATTTGCATCAAATTGTCCTTCTTGATCGCGACTGTCGGGAAAATGTTCATAAATACAAAAAAAGAAAAATTCAAATCCAAATTTCACTTACCCTTTTCTTCCTTTCTGACAGATTCTGTTTGATCAAGAATTTTGGACGCCTGGGCCAAATCGTTTTCTTTTTGATGAACAAAGCCAATTGTCGGCGCAATTTCCTCCTGAATTGAGAACATTTATTTGTGTGCCCCTAAAAGTTTTGTTTTGAAAAAGCCCAATTTTTTTTTGCAAAAAAGAGGGACCTTCGCCTCGATGAAGCTGAACCAGCTGACAATGTCCTGGTCATTCTTCACATTCTGTGACGGCAGCACTTTGTCCAGGGAATAGTCGCCGAGTCGACGAAGGCGCAACCGCCGCTTCAGCCACAAATGCTGGAACGACTCGGCCTCCAGCACATCAACAATTTGGTCAATCTGTGCAAAAAGAGGAAAAACCATATGGTTATGCCGCCAAAACTATAGGGGAGAACCCTTTACTTTTTCAAAAAATAATTTTTTTTTCTCAAAATTCAACCGATTCAAAAACCGCTTTTTTGGGTTTCATCACAAAATATGTTGAATGTTAAATTGAGAAAACAAATATTTGGTGATAAAGACCAAAAAACCGGCGACCCATATACGTGAAAAGCATCGACCCAGATGCTAAAAGAAGTGCCAAGAAAGGACAAAATCTTTTTGGCAATATTTTTTCTTTTTAAATCGTACAAAAATTGTTGTAGAAAATTTGGACGGCAATCCCTGATAGTTGACGCGAACATAAAAGCCCACAACCGCTTCATGGAACTGATCAAAGTCGAGTGATTGGAGCCGTTTCAGCTGTCCCTGGGAGAGAATTAGACGCTTCATCTCTTCAGGCGTCTAAAAAATGCAACAAAATTTTAACAGAAGCAAACAGCAAAGTTGCGCCATTTTGCTTAAGCCATGTGTCAAAAATTTTTGTTTTAAAGTGAATCATGGGGCCTTAACCAAAATGGACAAAACGCAAAACTAAAAAAATTTTCGATAAATTGTTTATAAACCCCAAAAATGAATCCCCCCTAAGGACACCGACTTTCTTTTTTTTGGCTTCCCCCCCCCCCTGTAAACCTGAATATGCTTTGCCGGATCCTCCATTTCGCCCAGCTTTTCCTCCGCCATCTTTTCTGGTTTCGGGACGTCAATGGGCCCAGAATTTTGCTGTTCCTCCACTTTTTGTGGCGCATCTTTCGGTTCAGCAGTGCCTTCGTGACTGTCTGCATTGTGCTGATCGACGAGTTGCAACTAAAAAACATCGTCATTTAGAACAATCCACAAAAAAAGCTTCAAAATCGATTAGAGAAATATGAGCGCTAATTGGTGCAAATAGGGAATAAGGCAAATTTGCATGTTCAAGCAGTACATCGATAGAAAAGGAGTGAAATACAAAAAACAGCGTTCATATTTGATGGAAGTAAAAGGAACATCAAGTTTTGCTCAGCTCGCCTTTCGGGGGGGTTCGTTTGACAATTGTCCTATTATTAACTAAATCCAATTACCCCCTTAGGACATAAGCATCCAACAACAGTTAATTGGGCAAGTGGGAAGATAAACTCATCCGAGAAATTGCCTGGGGGTTTCTGGGAGCACGCACCCATAATATAATGGAGTTTTTGGCATTTGAAAAGTCTTTGCGCCATCTCTATGATAAAGCAAATTTTGTGCCTGACAAATAGCCAATGAAATGACCAAAATCTTTCATCAGCATATGAATTGAGGACGTAAACAACGATACTTTAATTGAAAGAACTTAATGGGTGAGGAGGAAAACTTTGTCGAAGTTGACAAAGAATAAGCAAATTAAATGCCAAAAAAGGAAGGGTACTAATCGGCCAAGTATGGCCCGCCGTAGACAACAGATAAGGTACCTCTTCATCTTCCATGTACTCGTCTTGTGGAAAGGTGCATTCTTCCTTGACCACAAGCTCTTCCGCTTGGGARTCGTCCTCGCTCTGGTCGAGCGAGTTGCCCTTAGGCGTGCCGCCGCCGCCGCTGCGCGCAGTTTGTCGCGTTGCGACACTTTGTTCAGTTACCATRGCATTCAGAGAGCCCTCATCAACACCACCAACAACAACTGAACCCACGTCACCACCATTGGTGGCCTCAAGCGTCGGCATGGCCTCCGCCYGAGGAGCACCAAGCTCCGTGGAAGAGACCGAAGTCTCCTTATTAGCATTGCACTCAGTTTGCTGCTGTTTCGCTTGGCTATCGAGTTCCATTTCGAGGAAAACGGTTGTAAAGAATACCAAAAAGGTGCTATATGTATGCGTAAATTGCAAAGCTAAAATTCAATTTTCAAAGTTTACAACTTTCGAAACTCGGCAAAATTCGAATTCTAAGAAATAAGTGTAATATGGACACGGGAAGAGCATAAAACTATGCGACAATTTAAAGACTTTATCTTCACTTTCTTTTTTTGGAGCTAATGCTCATTCCTTACGCATTTGTCTAATACGACCTATCAAAAATATTGGACAATCGTCCCTAGTTTTAGGGATTTTTCTGATTTGATAATCCAGGAAATCAACCAACCCCAATCAAAGTGATGAACACAGACCGATGGTATGTGTAACCCGGAGTCAAGAGCTTATGCTAATGTGTAATGTTTTTTTATGTAACTATCGTCTAAAAACGACTGTTGGAATTTGTGCATTTTTGCACCGGCCCCGTGATCATTCATGTATAATTAATGGGATTTGGTGAGGTTCACGTTTTTGAAAAACGCTTTGTTTTTGACTGATTGATAGGATTGGAAAGTTAACGCAAAAATCAGTCGCATCATTGGCGATTATCAGCGATCGGGGGGTCGATTTCGTCACAAATGTTAACTAAAATAGTTGTAATACATAAAGTTCATTGTTGCCTGTCGAAACTATATGGCCCTTCTGTGCCTTATCAAATCCTATTCATTCCCTCCAAATTTTGTTTCAGTTTGATTTTATGCAAAATTTAAAAAGGGCATGCCGTAGAAAGAAGACAGACAAGCCAACGCCATTGTTGGCATAACACCTCAAAAAATTGAAACGAAAATTAGATATTTAAATATTGTATTTCCTAAAAAAGACCAACAAAAACGGAAAACAAACCTGACACGTGAAGTGTGGCGCAATCAATTCAATGTTTGGACCCTAAAAAGGGTGTGAAAAGTGTCCAATACAAATGCAATTTGGGGGAAAAACCGTCGCTAAGACATCATAAGCAAAAAAAGAAATCAATTATACTCCAAATTATCGCTTCAAAAAAAATTTAAACTTTTTTGGTTTTTGACCAAAACCCCGTCCACCGAATTGTCGGATTTACACCTAACCCCGTCCCCGTCGATATAATCCCGAATTGTCGGAATTGACCCTGTCCCCGTCGATTTAACCCCGTTCCCGACCCAATGTCGGATTTGACCCCGTTCCCGACTTGTCGGATTTAAACGTTCAATTTTTTAATATTTTTAGGAAATATGAAGCTATGTGCTTGGCTATGCGGCGAAATAAGCTGATTATGTTTATTTTTATTCTTTTCTGGCTCCTCGTTTATCTGGCTGTATTTTTCATCTTTTTATGGCGGAATACGTCATCAATCCTACCTCTTCCGCGACCAAAACGTACAATTATTTCCGACTATCAATGTCCGAATAAAAAAGTTGTTACCGATGCTTATTCATTTTCAAATTCAAACGGAAACGAAAAGCCATTGAAAGCTAACAATGGTTCAACTGCGGGTCGTATTCTGATACTGCTTCAACCAGACCAACTGAACTCTGCCACGCACAAATCAATCGAAAGCTTCATCAAATATTTCAAAGTGCCTGTACTGGTCGAATCGCATTTACCCGGTGAACATTTACTGCTTGAACTCGGTGGGCGCGCGCGCTTTTCTTTGCTSGTATTCGGTGACTATCGCTCTTWCCATTTGCTTTCGTCTGGTGAAAAGGCWCTGRTGCGCGAGTTTTGTGCACGTCATTCTGCCGGAGTTATTTCATTTTTGGAACTGTCTACGAATGGACAACGCATTGAATTTGCCAATTTCACTGTTTATGGACGACAATCGGTCACCAAATTGGCGATTGCAAATGCATCACCATTCCGCCATGTTGCCAAGACGGGCATTGAGTATTGGACACGAAATGAAAGCAATGTTGTTGAGTGCACGTTGTTCAAGCCGACACTGAGCCGACTGAACCCAATACTGAGGGCGGAGAACGAGTTGGGCGAGCAGTTTGCCGTTGCTTTACAACTGGAGGAGCGCCATGTGCTTTTTGGCGCAAAACCGGATCAACATTGGCTCATTCAAATCGCTCTTTTGGACGCAATTGCATTTTTGGCACCGGCCATTCACAGCGAGGACTTGGAAAGGTTTACCTAACCAAATTTTATGAATATTTATAATAATTTTGATTTTTTAGATTTGTCCAAATTGATATTGACGATGTGTTTGTTGGTACCAGTGGTTCTCGGTTGGTTGCTGACGACGTTCAGTCTTTGCACATTCTGCAAGATGAACTCCGTGAACACATTGCGAATTTTTCCTTCACTCTCGGCTTTTCGGGCTATTTTTTTCGTCATGGCGACTCTTCAGAAATTCGAGGAGACGAAATTCTTGTCAGTAAGTTTGGCATCCCAAAATTGTTTAATTCGTACAATTTCAGACAATGCCAACAAATTCCATTGGTTTCCGCACATGTGGCGCCATAATCATCCCCATGAATTTTCGGCAGAATTTCTTGTTGCACTAATGACGCAAAATCGCGTTTTTGCACAGAATGTCGGAGTGTCTGCCAATCTGAGTTATGCCGTCTCGCCCCAACATTCCGGGGTTTCCAATTTCTTTAAATAATTGATTGTTTTTTACACAAAATTCTAAGGTTTACCCGGTGTATCAGCCGTTGTACGACGCCTGGGAGACAGTCTGGTCTGTCCGAGTCACTTCCACTGAAGGTTATATTTAGAGATTTGATCGGTCGAACTTTTGTCTAAACCAAGATTGTTTTGAGTTTCTCGAGCAGTTCGTGTCCGATTTTTAGTGAAATTTTTTACCACTTTTACAGAATATCCTCATTTGAGACCGGCAAGCGGAAGACGTGCATTTGTGCATGGGCCCGTGACGGTGCTTCCCAGGTATTCATACATTTATTTTTGATATTTCACATGCCGTGAAAAATGGAAAAAATTGGAGAATTGTTCATTTTGTTGGGTTCAAATTTAATTGTTCATCAGACAAACTTGTGGCCTCTTCACCCACACGCAATTCTTCCACGCCTATCCGGATGGGGTCGACCATTTTTTGAGCAATGTCTTCGGTGGCGAGCTGTTCACCTCCGTTTTGATGAACAAATTTTCCATTTTTATGACGCATCAGCAAAATTTTGCGAACGATCGGCTTGGCGCGTTCACTTTTTTGAATTTGGCCAAATTTGTCGAATGTTGGACAAATTTGCGTCTGCGGTGGACGACCCCCACCAATTTGGCCGAGCTGTACTTGAACCGATTTCCGCAGGAGCGAACGTTGCTTTACACGGTACCATCTCAGAATTATATTTTTTTAGGGTTAATAATTTGGAAAAAGAACCAAATTATAGTTTTTAGAATTTATTTTATCCAAACTTTAATTGTTTAATCAAAACTCAACATTTTGAACAGAACCCATGTGATGATCCTCGGCACAGACAGACTTTGCCATCCAATTTCAATTGTACTTCACTCAAATTGCCAAATTTACTCATTTTGGGCCCGCAAAAAACGGGTAGAACTTTTCGGATAAGAAAAAAGAAATGTTTTTTTATAAACGCCATTCTTTAGGGACAACTGCACTTGGCCTATTTCTCTCACTTCATCCGAACATCTCCACCAATGCGCCCATTTCCAATTCATTTGAAGAACTCCAATTTTTTGGTGGGCCAAATTATGCGCGTGGCGTGCATTGGTACGCCGAACAGTTTGCCAACGCGCCGTCAACCACCTCCGTTCTGTTTGGGAAGAGCGCAAATTACTTCGACAACCCAAAAGTGCCCGGCGCTGTGCACGCGCTGTTACCGAACGCCAAACTGATCATCATCCTCAGTGATCCGGCACAACGGGCCTACTCCTGGTTTCAGGCATGCTGGTTGATTTTTGATAAAGTTTTTTTATTTGATCATTTTTTATTGAGAAAGTGTGCCAAAAGCTAAATTTTACGAAATTCTTAATACGTTCAGTTTGTTAAATTCCCCTTTTAGCATATGCGAGCACACAATAATTCGGCGGCATTGCGCTACAGTGCTGAGCAACTGTTCACCAACGATACCATCGACGACGATGGGGTGACCAAACTGAGAAGGTGTTCATTGCTTTGGCAAAAATTTGTTTGTAACGAAAAGCGTGGATTAAGACGATGTCTTTGGCCTGGCCTTTATGCCCGTCACATTGACCGGTGGTTGGACCATTTTGCGCCTTCCCAATTGCTGTTCGTCGACGGGTTGCGGTTGCGCTCGGAGCCTTATTTTGTGCTTTCTGAACTGTTCGCGAAGCTTCAACTTCCTCCTTTGGACGGGTTGCACCGGTTGCTGCGCTATTCCCCTGAAAAAGGCTTCTATTGTGCTGTTTTGGTCGACAAAACGGATGTGCATCTACAGCAGCCGAAGGATCATCAACGGTTGCGCTGTTTGGGTCGAAGCAAAGGGCGCCACTGTGAGTAGTGCTTTACGTTGGTGTTGAACATTTCTCATTGGCTTTTCCTTTTTTTTTTTGTCTTTTTCGTGTTGTTTGAGAAATTTATCCATTAATTTTTTTAGATGAGCCAATGTCCAACCGACTGAGGCAGCACTTGGAGGCGTACTTTACCGCTCCAAACATTGAAATGCGGGAACTTTTTCGGAAATATCACTTTCGCTTTCCTTCATTTTTGCAACAAAATTGATCTCTTAACATTGACGATTTGAAGCATTTTGTTTTTATAAACCCAATACACATATCTATATGGTCTTTGCTCAAATTTTAATTAATTTTTATACTTTTGGAAATTTTTTGTTTGTTAGTAAAATGCCCAAATACTACTGTGACTATTGTGATGCTTTCCTCACGCATGATTCGCCGTCTGTTCGCAAGACGCACAATGGTGGTCGGAAGCACAAGGTCAAAATGGGTGGTCAACAGTTTAGTAAATTCGAATTACGTTTTCAGGAAAATGTTCGAATGTACTATCAGGCATGGATGGAGGAGCAGGCCCAGAAGTTGATTGATGCCACCACTCGCGGTGAATATTCAAATGGCGCTTTTCTGTTGTTTTTTTTAAATTTTGTTCCCTAAAATCTGGTGTTGATTAGTGTGGGCGAACGGTTTCGCGTCGTTGTCGACTTACTTTTTCTATTTTTTAAGCATTCACGTCGCAGCGGATGTTGCCCGCGGCAGCGCCCGGATTTATGCCACCGGTGTCTGTTCCCGTGCCCACCATGATTGTAATAAGCGTTTTTTTTGTTGTTGTTGTTGTTCTTTCTCGATTTGTAATATTAATTGCTGCTTCATGTTGTTGTTTAGCCTCCGCGCGGTCCGTTCGTCAACCCGATGGCAATGGTTCGTCCACCAATGATGCCACCATCAATGGCCGGCTTCTTCACACCGCCTGTCCTTCCGCCCGGCATGATGACTGCTGCTGGCAATGGTGGTGGTGCCGCCATCCCGTTGCCCGTTGTCACTTCAGCAATAATGCCGACACCGTCAACAGCGGCGGTGAATGCGACGAATGGCGCAATGCCGCAACAGTCGCCGCTCCGGACTGCAATCAAGCAGCAGCCACAAGAATGATGGGTGGTGCCGTGGATGAAGGAAATGCGAGGGCGAATCGGAATAAAAATAAATGAAAATCATGTATGGAATTTTCATTTTGTTATCAATCATTGTTTTATTTTATTATTTACATTTTCAATTTTCACGAAGATCTTCACTTTTGTCAAACAAACAAAAAATTTGGACTAATTTACTCTGATTTATTTTTTTTTGAGGTTTTGGAGCCCATCGCAATAAATTCATTTTGTGCAGAAAAAATCCCAAGTCTTGCTTTTTCAGCGCAAGTTTAGCATTTTTGTATGGATTCGGCAGCGGCGGGAGAATTACGACGGCGTGTAGGTGAAGGGGACGGATGGTGCTGTGTCACCAAGTTCAAGCTGTTCAGATCAAGAAGTTCTTCTCTGCCCGTTCATTTTATCTGGGTGAACAAGCGTTGGGCTATCTCGCCGATCAGTTGACCAGCTTGGGAAGTGACCGAAAGCAGCATCAGAAAGTCATGGAACGTGTTATGCAACTTGTTGAACAGAAAGGAGGTTTGCGTTTTTAATGAATTGTTCAAATTTTATTGTTGCTTTTTTCAGTCGAATCCGAGTTGCTGGACTTGCTGTGTTTAAAGGGAATTTTGCACGAGGTCAATCGACAGAAAAAGAATGAAAGGTAAGTAAGCATAGCAACAGCACGAACAGCTTGAGATTGATGGCACTTTTAGTGAGACTCTATTCAAGCTCGAAAATGTCGTTGAATGGCGACGATCGATTGTGGAAGACAGGAGACGAACATCGCATCATTTGGTGGACTCTGTTGGCCAGTCGCCGTGGGACAAACTCAGCTTTGACGCGTACAGACAACGCTTTGAGCTGATCAGAATGGTTTGTTTTTAAAAACTGATCTGAACTTGTCATCATTTTAATGTGTCAATTTTTTCGTTTAGTTGGTCGTTCAGGACGTGAAACATTTTGATCCGATTGACTCACTGCTTGCTCATCGAGGCTCAAAAGTGTGCATTTTGGCTCAACTGTTTCGTGGCACCGACGGACATTTTGTTGCTGGTCCGTGCTCTGATATTTGAATTATTCCTTTTTTTGAAAATTCTATGAAAATTGTAATTTCTTGGCACTTTTCAGAGGATTTGTCCGGTTGTGTACGTCTTCATCTCGGCGCTTCTACCTACGAGGACGGTCTTTATTTTGAGGGCGGCACTTATGTGTTTGACGGCATCTGCTCACCGGATGGCAACCGTTTGGACGTCGACCGGGTCACGTTGCCTCCGGTAAAGCGGTTGAGTCTCTGCGAAGCGGCGGTCGATGGTGGCGAACGGTGCGCAATGCGCACAGAGTTGGGCCGGGGCAGCAGAGGCGACCCGAACGATCGAATTGTGCTCATGTCCGATGTGTATCTGGACGATGACAGGGTGGGTTGTTTATGAGAAAAAGACTCATTATTCCTAAAATGTTGGCACATTTTTGTAATAAATTTGTCTTATTTTTGGTTTAAGGTCATGAAGGCTCTGTACCATCTTCTGCAAGGCTTTTCGAGCAGCCCACCAAACATTGTAATTGTAATTGTTTTAAACGTTCTTTAATTTTATTTATTTTTTTTAACAAAAGTTTGTTTTTTGCGGTCGTTTCCTCAGCATTCAGCGGGCCCATGGGTATATGGACCAGGCGGCCACCGCGTTTCGGCATTTTGCCAACATTTTGAGCGAATTTTCGGACAAATATTGCAACACCGAATTTGTGTTGGTGCCGAGCGCGGACGATGCGCCGCCTTTGCAAATTTTTCCCAGGCATTAAAAAAAAATTTTTTTTTTAATTTTATGTTTTTTCAAATTGTTTTAGACCGTCTCTTCTGCCTGTGCTGCAAAAATGCTTTAAGGATGCCAAAAATGTACATTTTGCGCCAAACCCATGCAAATTGATCTTCAAAGATCGGCACATTGTCATTTATCGGGACGATATGGTGGAGAAGTTGTGCCGTTCGGCCGTTTTTATGCCAAAAAATGCAAAGCCTAGCAGCATACCAAAACTGGTACTGTACATTTCAACAGAAAAAACCGTACCCCAAAAATATTTAAATCCGTTCTACGACAGTTTTGCGACACCATTTGGGCTCAACGCCATTTCTCGCCGTTGCCTCTCTTCACCAATCCGATTCAGCCGCATTTTGACCCACTCTTTCAACTGTTCCCCGCCCCGGACGCGCTTGGTAAGGTGCCAAAAATTTGTTGAAGGAATAATTAAAAAGAAAATTAATAATTTTCTATTTTTTTTAAATTTCAGTGATCGCCGATCGTTTTAACGCGTTTGTAGAGTCGGCCAATGATCAGCGGCAACTGACGCTGAACCCGGGCCCGTTCTCGCTTGGCACCCATTTCGAGTTCCAAGTGTACTACCCAACACTGCAACGGGTTGAACATTCCGCGTACCACGAAGAGAATTCTGCATGACAGCGATTGTTGTTTTTGACATTTTTTAATTACCATTTTTTTTAATTGCCCAATGATCTTGATTTGAATTTGTGTAATTGTCTCAGAATTATTTTTGCATTTTGCATTAATTCAATAAACAAAAGAAACCGAATTTATTTGAAATGCCTTTTTTCTAGAATTTTTCATAAGCAAAAGCTAAGCGATTGGGAAAGGTTTCAAAAATCGAAAGAAAATTTAATGTTTTGGGGATATAGTGTCTAACCAACGCTGTCTGCCCGCATAATTACATACTTTTTTGAATTAGTGGTAAAAATAGTGTAAATTTTGYCGTTTCGCCTAATTTTGCCTGCTGCTGGGGTTGGCCCATAGTGCTGCATTGATAAAGGACGCCGCAAATTGCGGAAATATCCATCTCCTCCCTCCCCCGCTTCTTTCCGGCGGAAAGTCTTTCATTTGATTTACTTTCAATTTTGCATATTTTAAAACAAAAACATTTTTATTAGATTTTTCCATATATTCCATAGCATCTCCAACAAAGAATTGATTTGAAATTGTGTAATCGTCCTCAGAATTTATTTGAAATGATGGCCGCCACATCGACAACTAGCGGTGGTGCATTGCCGTTTTGCATTCTGACGCCATGCAGCAACTCACATCCATTCGAAGAAAGGAGGTTTCTCATCAATTTTTGTTGCGGGGAACCGCGCATTTGAATTAGTCCAACAAATTGTACCTACTAGGCAATTATGATCATTATGTTTTAGGGTTGTGGTCACGCGGAGTGAAGAAAATGCCGTGAAAATTGGTCGATCGATAATTCGACTTCAACCGTCGGCGAGCAATGCCATTTTTGACTGCAAAGTTGGTTTTTTTACAATTTTTGTGATCAAAATGATCACTTTATGTTGATTGGTGGTGAACAGTTTAAGACGCATTTTTAGGTGTTGTCACGCAACCATGCCATTCTGTGGCTAAATGCCAACGGTCAGTTTATGGTCAAGGACACGCGGTCGTCAAACGGCACGTTCATCAACAACGAACGGCTGAGCGCCAGCGGGGAGGAGAACGAGCCGCGCGAGATCTTTTCCGGAGACATTCTCCAGGTTTGTGCACATAATGCCAAATTTTGAATATTGTTTTGTAGTATAGGGGCTATCATAATCCACCAAACTCACTCATTTTGTTTAGCTTGGAGTTGAAATTGTGGACAACGCCAAAAAGGGTAAGTTGTTTTGATTTGAATAAATTTTCTGAATATTTATAAAAATAAATCTTCCAGTGGCCAGCGGTTGTGTGACCTGCATTGTGCGTCTCATCAACGAGCGTGGCGAGGAGTGTGCTGAACGTCCCAAAACGGAGCATGGCACCGTCCCGTTACTGCTACAACAGCAAATCCCGCACAACTACACGCTGGTGAGGAACGACAAACTCTTCATTCTGGACCAGTACATCAAGGAAGCCAAACATAGGGAAAATGTGCGTGGAATATATTGTAAATAATATATTAAAAATGGATGAGCTCGTATTTCAGCTGCTCGGTCTCAAGCTTCAGACGTTGGAGGAACAGTTGCGCACCTGTCTCTTATACACATCTAGATGTGTATAAGAGACAGGTTCTGAACTGCTCAAGAAGCTCTGCAAACAAAGTGGCAAGAGCATGTTGACCAGGCAAGAAATTTTTAGTTTTTTTAAAATTCAGAATTTTTTTTTATTCAAGGAGCTTCTGTTGTCGCGCATTGAACAGCTCGAGTCCCAAGTGGACATAAAGACTAAATGGACGGGCGCTTCCAGGGTTACTACCATTTCTGCAAAAAATGGTGGCACTGACGGGACGACGGCAGAACAGCAACGGTTGGTCACTGAAATGCGCGAGTTGGCCGAGGACCGTGGACGAATTGAGCAGATGGCCAAGGAATCGCTTCGAGCCATGCAAGAGCAGGTTCAGGAGAGCGCGATGAAGTTGCATGACTCGGACATGAGGTTTTTTGATTTACGCTTTTTTAAATAGTATTTTAATTTTATAATGTACCTATTCAAAATTTGGTTGTTAAAAGTTAGGGTAGCTCGATTAAAGAAACGAAGAATTGCTGGAATTTATGACTTTTAGTTTGGTAAATGTGGAAGAGGAGTGCACCTTCTTACGACAGCGCTGCACGGACTTTGAGACACAATTTGGGCGCCAACGGGACGACTTCGATGCACTTCTTCGCAAATACAACGAGGTGTGCGTGCAACTCCTTTTAGACTTTACTTTTTCCCTTTTAATTTTGTCATTGGACATTTTTTTTAAAATTTCAAAATCTTTTGTCAATTGACATTGAATTTGAGGCCAATTTTTTTTTTCACATTTTAGGCCTACACATTTGTCGGCGGCGCGCCCAACGGTGCCGCCGCCGCTTCAGCGCAATTTGTCCACCCGGAAGCGGCGGCCGCGATGGCACCCGCGCATTTAAACGCACAAGACCAGCAGCATCAAATGATGGTTGTACCGCAGCAACAGCACCACGACGAACAGCAACAACAAGCAATGGAAGAGAATGCGCCTGCACAACTGGTTGTACCGCAGCAGCAGCACCACGACGAACAGCAACAACAGGCAATGGAAGAGAATACGCCTGCACAACTGGTTCAACACCACCACGAACAGCAACAACAGGCAATGGCAGAGAATACGCCTGCACAACTGGTTGTACCGCAGCAAGACCACCACGAACAGCAACAGCAGGCAATGGCAGAGAATGCGCCTGCACAACAGCGAATGGGCGCCGCTGCTTTTGGAGGCGCTGTGCAGGCAGATTTGTTGGACAACAAGTCGGTCCGTATTGCACTGTTGGCCATGGTTCTCTACCTGATCTCGTCACTGGAACGGTCAGTGGTTGTTTTTCAATGGCTCGGCTTTAAAAATGCGGCATTTTTTTTTAAAGTTTCTTCCTCGTCCTCGCTGTTCTCGCCTTCTTCTGGTTTGTCGATCGTCGACGGAATCAGCAACAGCGCGACAATGCAGCGGCAGCAGCCATGGCAAATGTTGGCGATGGACAACCCCAACAGCAGCAAAATGCTGGTGTTGACGACGGTGGGGATGTGGCAAATGGTCGACCGGAAGCGGCGCCGGCTGCAGCTGAGGAGGCCGCAATTGTGGAACAACAACGCGTTGAAGCAGTTCAGGCGAGCCCGCCAGTTGCTGTTGTACCGCAACAGGCCAGCGCTTGGAACGGGTTCTTCACGGTGGTCCAGTCCTTCTTCACATCGTTGGTGCCTAACCCGATGCCGGCACCGGTGGACATCGATTAAGACGGAGTTGTGAACTGATGGCTATTTGACTAACGACCGATAGAGTAATGTATACGATATATTGGTGGTGTTTTTGTACTCTGGGGACTCTGAGGTGAGGTATTGGGGGAAACTCTTTTTTCCAAGAAAAAAAATCGATCTAATTATCCCCCAAAATCTCACTAATTCTTCTGTACTAGACACGCACAATTAAATGGAGTTTGAATGAATTCCGCATGACTTTTGACATCACTCATTCTGTAAATGTAAAACACTGTATAGAGACGGGCTTTTTGATGTGTACCACCAATTTCTATCTATTCAACAAATATAAGCAAAAAAATTACCACAGCTGCTAAAGCAGCCACAGCCCTGCTTGAGAGAGACCGAGATTCAAAACGTCATACCACCAAATCCGCAGACAAAATGATTAAAGGCTAAATAATGTAAGTCGCGGCATGACACGAGAACACCGCCACCACCGTTTCCGTACTTTTTCCGCAACCGCTGCGCCCTCAACGGATTCGGTGCTGTCATCAGGATCTGCTGCTGTTGTTGAACCGTACAAGTGTACTGCACGCTTTTCTGCTTTCCGAAGAGGATCTTCCGCCGCATCAGCTTTACCATCATGTCCATCCTTTTTTGGCGCCGCCGGGAAAAATTTTTGAATTTTGATGGTAATTTGTAGGGTTGGACAAGAACGGGTATCCGGAACCGGGACCGGTATCCGGGTGTTTTGGGCAAATTATCTGGGACCGGTATCCGGGTGTCCAGGATCCGGGATACCCGGTATCCGGGGGTTGGATCCGGGCGGGTTAAGCACCCCTAATGGAGAGATTTTTTTGATGGTGTTAGCGCTAGCAAAATTTTTGAAAAAAATGTGCGAAAACTGACCAAATCCAGTCAATTTAGCGTAAAACCCTTTAAAATCCATTCTTTGTTAATTTAAATTTAAATGTAGATCCAGGTACACTTAGCTATATTTTTCACAAATTGTGTAAGTTTATAAAAACTAAAAAATTTTCGGAAAATATCAATCGTTTCCCTTTGCCGTAACGTAAAACAAAATTACACTCAGCGGTTTGGCGACTCGAATTTTTGGATAAGTCGTAGACTTTTAGTCAAAGTCATTTTTTAGGGGATGCATTTTTGGTTTGAAAAATATTTTGATTTTTAAGCGTAAATTTTTCGTTTTCAGTGCTTTTTTCTTGAGAAATTATTTTAACAAATTGAGTCAAAAATTCAAAATTTTCTCGGCGGCGCCTATCGGCACCGCCGACCCTTCCTCCAAAAAATAAAGCAGAATTCTAAAAAAAACTCAATCCGCAAATATCGATTTTTTATACAATTTTTATAACAAAAATGTAAATTTTCAAAAAAAAAAAAGTAAGAAAAATGAAATAAAAAACAAAAATGCACCACTAAAAATCGAACATTTTTTTCAAAAATTGCTTAACAAGCAATAAAAACAAAAAAAATGCACACCTAATCGAATTATTTTTTTGAATCAGCCTCTCCACAAAAATTCCTGCGTACGCTCTGACCGTCGCCTGTTTCAGATGAAGAAGAGTTATTGACAAATGAAATTAACCATCCAACTAGATTGAATTTGATTTTTTATAAATTTTAATTAGTATTTCAAAAACATTGAAAATTATCCGGTAACCGGACGGATATCCGGCTGTAAATTACTATCCGGTACCGGTATCCGGGTGTCAAGGAACCGGTGGAACCGCTATCCGGGGGACCCGGATAATATCCGGTCTTGTCCAACCCTAGTATTTGTTAAGAAAATTGGCCAGAATTTCTATAATTTTTTGCTTTTGGATGAGAAAAATTTTGGGATTTTTGACTAAATTTGTTTAGAAAATTGGTCAAAAAATTACAAATTTCCTCTTTTTTCTCTTCGCTCT
>MEIZ01000021.1:246676-264899 GCA_001723225.1 Globodera ellingtonae | reverse complement strand
GGGGGAGCAAGAAGGAAGGAGATTGGTGGCCCATTCTCGACAACTTTGCCATCTCAAGCAAAGCATAGCACTAAGGCAGGGGGGGGGAGAAACAACTATCATTCTGCTGCTCTTGAAAACCGATACTTGTTTGAATTTATCCGAACAAATCTTCAATTTCTAAGGTCGTTGAACTAGTTAATGATGGTGGAGAAATTCACAATTTTTTTTTGTGATAAATTGACTTTAAATTCGGTTAAAAACAAATTAATTTATCAATTAAAATATTTATGGCATATTAAAGAACATCTATAAGGTCAGTTCGGATCATAGTCTCCAGATACTGCACAAAATCGCTTTCCAAACCTTTTAAGCGGTTATTCAGTTCTTGACCGGCGTTTTGTGGGACTTTCCAGGCCGGTAGCCCTGCACGTCGGAAAATTAGACTTATAAGAAGTCTGCTAGATCGGCCATTGCCATCACCAAAGGCATGGAGCTTTACCTGGAGAGGGAGAATTAATAGGGAATGGAAGTGCATATTTTTAGCAAATTTGAACTAACAAAAAAAATAAAAGGCCATGGCCGCAAATTTCGCCGCCGAATATTTGTCGCTATCCGCATTTAGCCACGAAACAAGGACTCTCAGGCGGTCCATTACCAAGTCACGGTCGACCGCAACGTGCCCGGCAACGGCAATGGTTCTCGGTTCGTTTGGTCCGAGCTCACTTCTAAAATGGCCCGCGTGGATTGGGTCGGCGCCATTGGGTCCTGAGCCTGCTACTGCTACTCTGTGTAGCTCACGAAGCATCTTAGAAATTTTGGTTTGGTGAAAGAATTGCTTTACTTTTTTAAATTTATATCAAATTAAAAAAATTCAATTTGTCTGTTACAAATGAACTAACCAAAAAATAAAAAGCCATGGCGGCAAACTTCGGAGCCGAAAATTGTGGGCCCTCCTCATTCAGCCACAAAATGAGGAGTTTAAGGCGGTCCATAACCAAATCCTTGTCCACCGCGGTGTGCCCGCCAACGACGATGGTGCGAGGTTCGCTTGGGCCGAACTCGCCTCTGAGCACCCCAGCGTGCAGGGGGTCACTGCCATTTGGCCCTCCCACCGAACTGCTACTCTGTGCAGCTGGCGGATGGTCTAAAAAGGTTGGGCTTGGCCAAAGGTTGTTTTTTTCAAATTTGAGAAACTTTTTTTAAATTGATATCAGATTAAAAAAAATTTCAATTTGTCTGTTAACTCTTGAATCAAAAATAGGAAAAAAAGGACGAAAACATTTTGCAAGAAATTTGAGTAATTTAACCTCGATGGTGATGTTTGGCTGGTGGAACTCACGCTTCTCCAAATCCCCAAATCGTTGGACATCTTCTCGATATGGCGAGGGGCTCCGCGACTGCGATCTAATTGCATCGCGGAAACATAGCGTGCTGTTGTTGCTGCTCTTGTTGTTGATACATTTTTTTTATTTCTGAAAATTTAAATTTTAATTATAAATAATGCGATTTTAAGCAAAGACGCTACGATCAGACGTGGATTTTTCAAAACCAAACATTTTCTCGATTGAGTGAAAAAAGAAAGAATTGTCTTGGAGAAATTAACTATTTCGGTGAAACGTAGGAAAACGGATCCGGTCGGAACAAAGCAAAAATATGGCATTTTTTTGAATTCTTAACAAAAAGAGGCCAAGATTTCACATCTTTTCGTGACCCGTCACCCCATGTACAAAAAACGTAAAATTTTATATTTTTCGGTTCCATGACATTTCCGCAGTGGAGACTTTCTGTTTTAAATCTATTTTTTGCCAATTAACAGTATTTAAATGAGACGAATTGTTGGTGCAGAGAAATATGATTAAAAACACAAATTTCATGCGAAAGAATAAAGATTTACAATTTTTTAAAATGTACTCGCTTTTGCGATCGGGGTCGTTTTGGCACGGCCAGTTTGGTGTCCACACTACGGTACACATTACTTCAGTGCCCACACTTCAGTGCCGGCACACTTCAATGCCGAAAACTTCAGTGCCGAACACTTCAGTGCCCATTATAAATGCTGCATTTCAGTGCCAAGATTTTTTCTAAAAAAAAAAATGCTGAAATTTCGTGCAACAGATCAATATTGGAATTCCGCTTTTTACCAACTTTTATTTAAACGAGGGTTTAACATAAATCGGTACTTTCGCATTTTGCGACCCCCTCCTCCAATGTGCTGAAACTTCATATATGGGGTTTTCGTTTTCAAGGGATCAAAGCACGAATCTGACAATATTTTTAAGATCTGTCAACATCTAAGATTTTGAAAAATCATAAGGAGACCTTTTTGGTCAAAAGTTCGTTACGCTTAAGCCTAAGCCACCCTGGCTTAGGGTTCGTTAGACTTAAGCTTAGGCCACCCTGAGATGAACCTAAGCTCTGGATGGCTTAGGCCTCTCAATTTTAAAAGTTCATGACAATGTTTTTGAATTAAACCTTATTTACTTTGTAATTCTAACAAAGGAAGGTATTCGAGTGTCCGTGGCATTTCTGAATGAAACTTGGTGGCCATATAGAACACCCCTGGGTTTTTAAGAAATATAATATCCATTTTTGCGAAATGAGCCAGAGTGCCGAGATACGGCGTGCCAAAGTTTAAGTTCTGTGCATAAATATTTTATTTAATACACTTGTTTTGTTGGCGTCGATGGCGCAGTGACTGTGCTCTGGGTTCGCTTTTTGCCCCCGCAGGTTATTTTATATAGAAAAGTCAAGCGGCTCAAGCTTTTACCCATCACCAGAAAAAAAGACACCCCGGAGAGACGACATATCTTATGCCGATATGAAGAAAGCTCTTAAATTTTATCGTTCATCTGAAAAAGGGCATCGATCGTTGTCATGTATGCGGTCAAAATTCCGTTTTATAAAAACAGAAGCTGATCTAAAATTAATTAGAAGGTAGCAAAATTAATTTTTGAATTAACCCAGATTGGCTGTTTACTTACGAGAATATAATTTTATTGCGTTGCGCCTATTGCGAACTGCACTTATGCTTCAAACATTTTTTTGAAGACTATCATTTATGTGAAAATCCATAAATTAAAAAAATAAAATATTTGGAGCGGCGGGATTTGAACCTGCGGGGGCAAAAAGCGAACCCAGAGCACAGTKACTGCGCCATCGACGCCYACAAAACAAGTGTATTAAATAAAATATTTATGCACAGAACTTAAACTTTGGCACGCCGTATCTCGGCACTCTGGCTCATTTCGCAAAAATGGATATCATATTTCTTAAAAACCCAGGGGTGTTCTATATGGCCACCAAGTTTCATTCCGAAATGCCACGGACACTCGAATACCTTCCTTTGTAAGCGGAATTCCAATATTGATCTGTTGCACGAAATTTCAGCATTTTTTTAAAGAAAAAATCTTGGCACTGAAATGTAGCATTTATAATGAGCACTGAAGTGAACCGGCACTGAAGTGAACAGGCACTGAAGTGCGGGCACTGAAATGAACGCCGCCGTCCACACTAACACTATTATTTTCGCGCCGACAAATTTATTAATAAAAATAATTTTATTAAAATTTCACTTCAATTCTATTTGCTAATTCTTAGCACGAACCATCAATTTGAGGTCCTAGGGCTATTATTTTGTTTCGGGTTCGGACACGAATTCGAGCATTTTTTCGAAAATTATTATTTTTTGGCTAAATCGGTTTTCTGTAACAAAAATCGTTTCAAATGCATATTCGTTCTCGGTGTCCCTATGTTTTACTTGCTCCGTCTCCGCATGCTCGCTGTTGGCGGGCCGTTACACGACCTTTCATTATTATATGCGACTTTTGTTACTTAAAAGTAGAGGTCGTATCTGTACTTATTTATCAGAAATGTACTGATTTTAAGAGGCCGAGTCTGACAAATTAAAAATGTACTTATTTGTCAGAAATGTACTGATTTTGTACTAATTTTCAGGATAATTCGAATTTTTGGACCAATTTTCTAGCCAAATTGAGTAGAAATCAAAAAATTTTCCCGGCGGCACCTATCGGCACCGCTGATCCCCCACCCCTACTAAACAGGATGTCCAAAAAAAATTGCATTTTTGAAAATCGAAAATTGGCAAAATTTTCGGAAAACCATTCCCAGAAGTGAAGCAGAATTCTCAAAAAGGAGAGAAATATGGTTAAAATACGCACATTTCATGCAAAAATTGGCCAACATTTTGGTGGTTCATAACTTTCTTCATAGTGGTTTCCGGCACAAACTTTTTGCGAATTATTACTCAGCTCGACGAGAGGAATCGATGGGTAGTAGGTATTTTTATTCGAATCTGAACCATTCAATGTGCGAGCGTTGTCGGCGCCAAATCTTAACTTTCTGGGGGGGGGGGAAACTAGGTTCAAGTACAGACATGTTGATTTCAAGTACATAACTGCGAAATTTAAAGAAAATCAAGTACACACTCACATTACCACCGATGGACATCAATTAAGCGGAATTGAAATTGATTGATTGATAATGGCACATTTGACGGGGATCWWTCTTYTTGCTTTCCAAAAKCTCACAATCCTTGTACGAAAACTACCAAATAATGTGAATTCGAATGCGCTCCATGGCGTCCCGCCAACAGCGAGCATGCGGAGACGGAGCAAGTAGTGGGGCGAGACGGAGGGTGGAGGAAGAAGTCAAACCGGTTAAAAACCGTTTTAAATTTTTAATTTTTATTGACATTCCTAATCAGCATATCAAATAAATATTTTCAGACAATTTTTGGAATAAAAATATTTCTAAAATTTTGACCAAAAGAGTCCTCCCGATGCTTTTTCAAAATTTGAACCGGTTCAAAACGGAATCCCTGTTTCGGGCTTTTTGAGAATAAATACCAATTTTCGCCGTTTTTGCGTTTTTAGTCCCTACTGTTCGCCATTTGTTTTGAAATTTGTTTGAATTCGGATCCGGGGTTCGGAATTGGGCAAAATGGAGTTCATATTCAGATTCTACGAGCCCAAAAACCCATAAAAAATTTTAAAATTTTTGTTTGTTGACACATAAAGGAAAAGTGCCCGAGGAGGTCGATTGGGTCTATTTTTATTCCGATATGAACAAATCCCAGGCTATCGGATGTTTCGCCCATCGGACATTTCGTTCATCGCTCGCCCATTGAATGATTCAGACTCGAATAAGAATACTACCAATCGATGCCTCTCGTCGAGCTGATTACGAATACGCAAAAAGTTTGTGCCGGAAGTCTCTATGAAGAAAGTTATGAGCCAACAAAGGTTGGCAAAAATGGGTTGTCATCGTGTTTTTTGAGCTTGTTTTGATTTTATTGAAATTTAAGTACAATTTTAGGCCAAATATTCAACGGGAGGAAGATAGGCAGAGGTCACACTAGCCCGCCTCGCCATCCACTCTCTCCTCGACCGCCAGGAAAAACAGCGGATGGCGGGGAAAATACCTCCCATCGTTTGGGCGTTTGGTTGTTCCCCTTGCCAACGCGTTCTTATCATAGCTGACCGAAAGTCCGTCCATTCGTCCTTTGGCACTTTGGTCCCCATTACCCTCACTTCCCCCCCCCCCATTCTTCTGTATTTTCCACTCATTTCTTCATACTCAACTCGATTCTTTGCGGGACCGGATTTGCGGGATTAATCCCGCAAACTCCCGTTAAATCTCAAAAAATGCGGGATTGCGGAGCGCGATCTCGCAAAATCCCGCGCGGGATTTGGTCCCGCGCCCGCACTCTATCCTCCTCCTGTTTGTCCTCCCTCCTTCCTCCTTTCCATGAACTCCAAATGCCCCCCCCCCCTCATCTCTTCTTTTGCCGCTCCTCATTATTCTTCCATGACGCATACTCTCCCATTCTTTTTTCCCCCGCTTCTTTCCTCTTCTCTCTCATAGTCAGGGATCTCCTCAGCAGATCACCTTCGAGAAAATATGACAAATTTTTAAAATTATGCATTTGCCATAAAAAGAGGGCATTCTGAGATCCCTGTTCTCTCTCTCTCTCTTCATTTTCAACTTCACCCCTTTCCATAAACGCAGCAGCTCCAACTCCAACTCCTCAACCGTTGATCAAACTTCTTTTTCGCGTCATTGACACAAATTCTTCCAGCCCAATGGTCCGTTTTTGTCCTGTCCAACCGTCCATTTCCCTCCCTCCCATTTTGGGTCCGTGACTCCGAAAAGCCCCGTCCGTCCACGAAGAAGCGGCCCGCACCGACGGAACAACTGGAGTCTCCAAAAGCGAAAATGGTCAAGCCGACCTATCACATGTTAGAAGCAATGAAGAAGTGGATTCGTCAGCCTCCGGGGTGAGTTAATTTTTAGTCAATAATTATTAAGCCCTTCTTTCTTTTAGCTTCGGCGGCTTCGCCAACGAGTGAATTTAAATTTTTTTAAATAAATTTTTTGACTTCTTAATTTAGCGGCTTCGACAATGGTGGCTTCTTCGGGTAGTGAGTTTAACTTAAAATAAAACATTACAAAACCAGCGAAAATGATAAATTCAGGCCCTCTGGTGAATTGGCACCAACAAAAGGCATTTCCTGCGCGAAAGATGAGGAGGAGAAGAAGAACTGACCGATGGATCCTCCATCGAATTGAACGAAAACAAATCAATAAGGAAGTTTAAATTTTTTTAAAATTATTTTTATATTTTTTTTCAATGGAACTACTCCTTTAGTAACCACAGAACTTGATCACAAATAAATCTTTCACTTCTGGGGGTGGAGGAGGGGGTCGGCGGTCAGGGAGCTCAGATCACCATCGAGGAAATATGGCAACCGAGCCAAAAATATGGCATTTTTATGGCATCGACGGGTCAAAAATATGGCATTTTTATGGCAGTTTTCTTAAGGAATTTTCAAAATTTTGAGAATTTTGCTTCAGTTCTGGGGGGAGGGAGTCGGCGGTGCCGATAGGCGCCGCCGAGAAAAATTTGAATTTTTGACTCAATTTGTTAACAGATTTTCAACCAAAAACTTCAAATTGTAAGAATCAAAGAGCACTTTTTCGGGAATTCTCATTTTTCCCGTAAAAATGAGAATTTTTTACCAAAGTCAAAAATATGGCAAGAGTGGAAATATGGCAAATTTCCAAAATTATGGCATTTGCCATCAAATAGGGCATTCTGAGCTCCCTGTCGGCGGTGCCGATAGGGCCGCCGGGGAAAAATGAATGTTTTAATGAATTCGGTAAAAATCGGTCATAGCGGCAGAGCAAAGTCGAACAAAACATCTATGAATCGACGCCTCTCGGTCTGCAATGTAAGAATCCGAAAAAAAATTGTGGGCACCCATTCCCTAAAGAGTTACAGACTCCTGAAATGTCTTTTGACTAACTCAGAGAATGTCCCGAAATGCCCTCGGGCGCTTTGACTGTCTCTGTTCTTTGTTTAAAATTGTGTGGGATGAAGATGAACATCACCAGATACATACCGGCAGTCCTGCAGCTCTTTTCACCGCCGTTTTACCCAACAAATTCAAATGAATGCAAAGGCGCAAAGTTCCCTCCACTGCCTAAACAATTTTTAGAATATTTTCTAAAAATTTTMACCAAAAGGGTCGGGTCCCACCCAACTCATCCATACCCAACTCATCCATAAAGCATAACTTGCTTCAAACTTAACGGATTTAGAAAGTCTTAAAACCATTCGATAGATCTCGAAGAGTTGAAGCTAACATTAAGTTAAAGCTTTGTGATTGGACAAGTTTCAAAAAAGGTATGGCCAGAAAACCGCCAAAAAGTCGGAATTTTTAAACTTTCTCAAGTGTTAAGGCCATAACTTTTTTGAAACTTGTCCAATCGCAAAGCTTTAACTTAATGTTAGCTTCAGCTCCTCGAGATCTTTCGATTGGCTTTAAGACTTTCTAAATCGGTTAAGTTTGAAGCAAGTTATGCTTTATGGATGAGTTGGGTATGGATGAGTTGGGTTTACCCCAAAGGGTCCTCCCTATGCTTTTTCAAAATTTGAACCGGTTCAAAAAGCGGTTTAAAGGCGGAGCGACAAAAATGTTTTTGATTGTTCTGTCGGTTTTAGCACCTAATAAAGCCTATAAAAGTGGTTTTGAATGATTTCGAGTCTGGGCCTTATGATCATATTTTCCAAGGGTCCCCCTTATGGTTTTGGAAACTTTGAGGGGCCATAACTTTCTTCCTAGTCGAGATCGACTCAAAATTTTTGCAGATTCMTAATCAGCTCGACGAGGGGAGTTGGATGATATATAATTTATGCATTTTGGAGAGAAGCACAAATAAAATAGTTTTCCTACAATTGTTGTTCAGCTGTGGTTATTCAATAAAATTCAAATGTTAAGAGATATGGTGTCTAACCCCCGCACTGTCTGCCGCATCGTTTGTAGTCCGTTTATGTGATTGATTGATCTGTTTGATTTACAACGAAAGTGTCGTCGCCATTTTTGCAAACAATCAATTTAATGATCCTTATTCAAAACATTTATTAAAAAATTAATGTATTTAATGTCCAAAAGCAGTTTTTGGATATTTAATCAGAAACTTGGATGATGGATTTTGTATACAGTATTTGGTTGGCATTTGTGCAAGTGTCAGTCGATTTGGGATTAGGTAGTGTCAAGGCACGGAACTCAACTCCAATTTTACCTAACTTTGCTCTTTTCCGTTATTTTTTTAATCTTTTCCGATATTATTTTTTATCATGTACATACACATATTTTCAGAATGAAATAACAAACTTGTCTCATTTTCGGGCTGTCTATATAAAACAATACCTATTCTTATATCTCCGAATTCTTCGCCTAATTAGTAATTACATCTTTTATTATCTTAAATTTATTGGCTCCACCACAAAAATTGGCCCAACAAATAATTGCATTTATTCTGTGTATTCCTGGCACAAAATTCGCTGGTACTAATCATTTCACACGCACACACACACACCGAAATGATGCCTTCTTATTCTCCGTATTTGCAACTGATTTCTTATAAATCCATCCATTCCATTTACTTCACCAACGGCTTTATAGAGTTCAACAAGGATCTCCTCCTCCAGCAGCACAACAGTGAAAATGGCTCGTGGCACAAGCTCATCACGAAATGGTGGGGAACGCGAACGCGAGCGCGAGCGCACCTCCCATCGCAGTTCAGCCGGTGCAAGCGACTCGCGCATTTCGCGCTCGTACCGATCACCTCCGCCTTCATCAAGGCATGCACTGATCAAATTTTTGTTTTTTTTAAAAATAATCTTTCACCAATTTGTTTAGACCAACAGAACATCGCAGCCGGCGTGACAGCAGCACACCGCCGGCGCCAAGCAGTTGCTTGTCCAACTTTTATCGTGAACGCTTTGGCTCCCATTCGCCCGAAGACTACTTGAACTTGCGGCTGTCCCAGTTTGAGCCGAAGATGGGCAAGGAGCACATCCGGGGTGTGCTGGAGCGCGAATTTCGCCACCTGGCCCCATTCGAGGTTCGGGTCCGATTTTACACTAAACAATACGGCACCATCACCGGTGGCACGTCATGTGTACTTAATTYTCAGTTTGTAACGTAACGTAACCAATTTGAGTTGTGCTGCAGGTAAAAATGTGAAAAAATGAAAGAATATCCACGGTTTTGGTGCTAATTCTGTTGAATAGTGTGTTTGTTGCTTCAAATTTCAGATTAAAATTGTGCGCAACCCGGAGGATGACGAACGTTTGGCCTATGTCAACTTTGAACGGCCCGACTGCGCGAAGAGTGTCCGTCGTTCACTGCTTCCGCGTCTACAAAAAATGCTTGGCCGAACGATTGGGGTTGATCCGGCCGGTGTGATCCGTGATCAGGAAGGTGATTAATAGATTAATAATTAATGTTTGAAAAATGAGTTTTCAGTGACATGACATTCAAATGAACGAATTTTGAAATTGTTAGGCAAGTTCATCCCGGACCGCTACAACCGTGCCGTGATGGCTGCTGCCGAGCGTTCGCCGACTGGCGGTGGCGGCCCGGTGCCGCTGCGACGTGCCGCCTCTCCGGTGCAGCCGCGTCGTCCGCCCCCGCGGCGCATGGAAATGCCCGTTTTTCGTATGTTGTGGCAAAAGCATAAATTTTAGGTGTTAACCCATGGCATTCACTATCTTCCAGACCCAACTCATTTTTAAGTCTCTGGTATTAATTAAAAAGTGGCATTTGGTCAAAGCATCGATTTGTGTCGGCTCAATTCAATTCATCAGACATAGCCATGTCGTATTTATTCAGACCTAACAAGGCCGAGGCAAATAACACTTGCCTCAAACTTAGTCGATTAGAAATTCTTAAAACCAATCAGACTGAAGCTATCTTAAGCTAAGGCTTTACGATTGGACAAGCTTCAAAGAAATTATGCCCATAATACTTGAAAAGTTTCTAAATAAATACAATATGGCTGTGGTGTGATGAGTTGGGGGCATGGTGATGATTTGGTGGAGACCCTAAAATTTTGTCTCTGAAAATGGAAACGGTCTAAATTCATAATGTTGACAGATTTGAACCAGGACGACACGCAGGCGGGGCGCACAATTTTTGTCGGCAATTTGCCAGGCGATGTACGCGACACTGAACTGCGCCGTCTGTTTGAAGATTTTGGCACCGTTGATGAGGTTGGAAACCAACAAACAATTTCATTACACAATTAGGCCTCATAAATAGTCATAAATACGAAACAATTTGGCATTTTTTATTCTCCTTAAGGTGGACATCAAATTGTTGGCAGATTCAAACGCGGCCTATGCTTTTGTGCTATTTGAGGTTTTTTGAAGAGAAAAACAACAATTTGCATTTTTTTTATTTCTGCTTTTCCAGACGGTTGAGCAGGCACTGGCGGCGCGTGAAGGTCAACACAACAAGCCGATGCGTCCAGGCGAATATCGATGCCAACTCGGTTATTTATTTATTTATTTGTTAATTGATTTTTGTTGGCGGCCTCCTTTGTGGTTGGTTATTGATCATTGATCATTTTGTGTCTGTAGGCTATGGCAAAACGCAGCCATGCGCAAGTCTCATCATCGGCGGCCTGGGCCCGTGGGCATCGGAGGAGCTGCTTGAGAAGGCGTTCTGCGACTATGGCGAAATTTCCTCCATTCAATTTGGTGGTGACACTCATGGATACATTCGGTAATTAATAAATAGGTATACACAACCTCCAAATTCGTTTTGATTCTGAACAATATTTGAACTCTCTAAAATTTTAGTTTCGCAGAGCAAACTGCGGCCACGGAGGCATGCTCGGCAATGAAAAATTTTCCGTTGGGCGGCGATGACAAATGCATAACCGTTGACTATGCCAAGTAAAAACAATTATTTTGTTGTTTGTTTTGTTTGTTACTCTCTCTTTTATTAATTGAATTCTTCCGTTTAATTAAATTAAATTTGAAGGGATGAGAAAAAGGACGACGAGAAACGCGTGCCCACCGCGCCTCGAAAGCGGCCCTACGACGGCCAACATCACTACCATCATAACCAACAGCACGAATCGGCGGAGGCCAAACGCGCCCGGCAGCGCACGCCGTCGCCCAGTCAATCGCCGACACGCGTTGGATGCTTCGAGTCGTACATCCAGCTGCGCGGCACTGTCCCATGCACGTGGAAGGGTGTGCTGATGTTGAAGAAGTCCGAGTACCCGCTCAGGTTGGTGGACAAAAACAATGTTAAAGAATTTTTTGTAAATTTTTGTCAAACTTTTAGTTTGTACCGCGTGTTTGGCCGCGAGCATTTGGTGCAAGATTTTCTGCGCGACTCGGATGGCGTTGCGCTCCGGCTGAGCATCAACCAACGGTTGCCCGTCGTTGCTGATCTCTACACAAAATTGAGTGAATACGATCGGACACAGTTGGCGGTGCTGTTCGCCATGGAGCGAGACAGACCGTGCGAGCCGCTCGTCAAATATTTGCAGGTGAACACACACAACCCCTCAGGGCTGTAGCGCGAAAGAATTTCGGGAACGGGGGGGGACAGGACAAAAAAAAAATTGATTTCTACAAATTAGAGGGTGGGTTTTGGGTTTATTACAAATGCAGTTTCATAACGAATTTCCGAATGAAATGTATTTAGAAAAAAACACTTTTTTTGTTCCAATTTTTAAATATTTTGCAGGAGAAGAACGCCGCCGGCGTCATTTCAGTGCCGGGTGCCGTACTCTACGTGCTTACGCATACGCCGATCACGGAGAAGTTGGTCAAATTCTTCGCCCCGCGCATCTGTCCGCTGTTGACGCCAACGCCCAACCACCTCGTGCTCGTCCTCAAGTTGACGGCACAGCCGACAGTGAACAATGTGATGTCGACGACATTGGCGCCAGCGCCGGGTGGTGGCGGAACGGTCGGTGCCGCCGCCACTTCATACGGGCTGCTCAATGCAACAATGGCGCCGCCAAGTCTGGTCGAGGTGAAGAAGGAGATGGACGCAACCGCCAAGGCCGACTCGTGGAAAGTGTTGGGAGAGGAGACAGTGGCACCAATCGCGGACAATAAACTGTACAAAGATGGTGAAAGTTGATGTTGGCTGAGCGCGGCTTGCGAAGTGTGCTGCTTGATAATTATTTCTTAGCATTATTACGTTGCCTATACCCTCTGAGAATGGAATGTGCTTTTTAATGAGAACAATTAAAACGGTTCCATCAAACGCGCTTTTTATTTTGTTGTCTGAAATGTGAGCATTTTCCACTGGAATTGATCGCCAAATGCATCGATTTGGAGTAAACAGAAATGGCAATAATTCTCCCAMCGTCCGTCGTCCAGTTTCCTCCGCTTRGCTTGGACCGCACCGATTGCCGTCTGACCGCACTCCGCGCATCGCACCGTGGCACGCAAAAAATGAATGTGCTTCGAGTTTGTTGGCGCGTTGTTGAAAGTCTCAGAGCGCGAAATTTTCAGCAGATGCCGCTTTAATAAAACATTCCAATTAAAACCATAAAGTCTGATTAGATTTAAATTATCCTTTTTTTTTCGTGGACTGACATGGGAAAAGCACCTTCAAAACGTTGAACAACGGCATGAAGAGGAAGCTCAGCTGCACAAATGAATTGCCGAGCAGTTCACGATTCAACCCGGCAAAATTGAGGGAGCCTAATAACGGCAACGACTAATTGCCATTTCTTGAATAATTTGGAATTGGCCAACCAATTGCCGGCTTTTGTACGTAAACAGTGCGCACTCCAAATAGCCATTCAGACGGTCTTTGAACATGTAAAACATTCCGTTGTATTTAAATTTATGCCATTTTTGTAATTACCTTAGCGGACCACCTCGTGCAAGAAATAACCAAAAATAAATGAAGTCAATCAGTCGGCACGCTGTCTCAATTCTTCTGTACCAAAGCTTTAATTTTATTTTCGCATTTTTCATCAACACCAGGAGGGTTCAGACGGACCTGAATTTTGTTGTCCCATGCTCCAAATTTGCTCGCTACGACGCCACCAATAGTTGGCAACAAAAAGTTTAGTGAATAATTAAGTAGTCCTTTGATGGTGCCGAAATCACTGCGAATATGCAGCATTCGTTGGCCCGGACTTTGACCTGTTTTGGTAGAACAAAAAAATCTTTAATTCCAATTCCGGCATTCACCAAACAGGGACACGGACAGTGTGTTCCGTCTTGCGTTTTTTTTCTAATAAAATATTCCGACGTTTTTTCTAATAGAATATTCCAACCAAACCAAACACCAATACCTGTGAAGAAATAGGGCAAAAAATAGAGTGATGTAATGCACTCTCGAAGATGTTGCTTATATTGCTGAAGGCAATTAGCGCTGTCGAGAATTTGGTCAATTTGTGCCTGCAGCATCGAGATCAGCGTGTTGTCCAAAATTTCCGCATCAATTTGAACCGCACGCAGAGCAACAAATTCATCCTCCTCCTTTAACATTTCTTGAAAAAAAATACTTTAAATGATCAGTGTGCATTAAAATAATTTAATTCTGATCGGTTAATACAATTTTGAACCATTAATATTCTCAGGCAAGTGGTCACGCAATTCTGATCCAAATACAATTTTACAAAAATGGCTTTATCATCTCCGGGATGCGGGAGGGGGGGGGGGAATAGGTGCGTTTGGTTGTTCATTTTTTCCATCTTCTCTACAACAGTTCAGTCCGGCTCACTCATCTCAAACAACCGCATGGCGCTCGCCTTCTGCCGTGTTCATGCGTGTGCATACATTCGAGTCCACTAAATTTGTAGCATAATCAGACTCTTGGAATGGCAAAGCGAATTTTCCTTTTAGAATTTTCCAATTCCGATATTTTCTTAAACAAAAAACCCCTCAATTTCCGAGTTTGTCTCATTGTTAGCCCCTAAACTATAACCTGCTTTGCAGTTTGGATTGCGTCCGACTCACTGTTTTTCCACTGCTCAGCCACATCACTAAAACAATTAAAATCTTATACTTCAATGCCAAATTCAATTTTCGTTGGCATAAATTAGCCAATAACCCAAAATTTCTTTATTTAAAATCAGGCTTTTCAGACAGAAAAAATATTGTCCCGTTCCTAGGCGTTCAACCGTAAAATTCACTGATTTATTGATTTGAAGTGCGCAAGAGAAAGCATAAAAATAAATTAATATTTTGTTTATTAAAAAAAACGAACGTGGCCAACGGGTCGTCGGGGTTCGGCGCGGAAAGAAGAGCCTGAATAGACAGAAGAACAGTGCGGATTTGCAAAGCTGGCGACCATTTATCTGTTGAACAAAAATGGGACTTTTATTTTCATTTAATCATGCCAAAGGAATTAATTGAAATTCTGAAATTGTTAAAATTTTACCCAAAAAGATACATATTTATATTGCGTGACTGTCGATTAACACTTAGGTCGGTCTTCACAAAATAATTTTGAGTCCCTTCCAAAAATGCAACATTTGACAACCCTAACGCTTTTATTACCTCACCAAAGTTCCCAAAAACCCAATTTTACCCATATTGCTGGATACACAAAAACTATTCGAACGTGTCGAATTCGTTCCGTTCGTAGCTGAATGGATTGCTAACCTTTAAGAATGTCAAGGCAAATTCTCCCAAGTTTGTCAATGTTCGGATGATATATCTGAAAAAATATTTATAATACAAGAATAGTACAAGACTAAATCTAAAGTCATCCAAACCTTTGTCATGAATCGCACTTTTGGCGCAGCCATTGGATATTCCTCCGGCAAAAACAGCTCTAATTTGAACACACCACCTTGACAAAAAAAAAAAATTTATTGAATGTTTTAAAAATGTAAAAAAAAAAAATAATTCCCGATAAAAAACTGTACGTAAGTTGACCGACCAGCAAATGGCGACTCGTCCGGACCCGCGATGATCACGTGAAAGTATCGTGCCTACAACAATTAGAATAAACTTCGAACTGTTTAAATGCAAATTCAAACATTTGCATCGTCGGGAGTTGCCGAAATGCCCGGTACCGGGTCTTGCAGAAGTCGTTGCGTTTCCTAAACCAAAAGTACAGAATCGAAAATAAACAAGTCGAACATTACGAATTCGCCAGTAAAATCCTTACAAATCCTAACACCGAAAGACCAGAAAAAGCACAATTTCATGCGCATTACACCAAATTTAGACGGACCCCTCAATCACTAAAATTGAAGTGTAATCCCCTGTCTTACTTTGGTAATACGTCTCGGCAACGCCATTAAAGATGCGCAAAACAAGTTAAATAAGATGTTAACTTCAAATTAAATTTTCAAACAAAAACAAGAACAGAGTTAATCGCCAAAAATAAAAAATCAGTAAACAAAAACTTTTCAAAATGACACCCAAAAATAGGTTTTATACAATAGTATGTAAAGCAAACAACAAAACAATCAAGAAAATGAAATAAATAACCCCAAAAATATAAGAAATGAAGAACAGAAAATGTTCGATATCCCAAAAATGGTCACAAGACAATCATCAAAGTTCTCCTTTTGCTTTGGGCTTGAGCTCGTTGATCCGCGTAATGTAGTCGACCTTTTCAGTACAACCCTGTACGATGTTAAAAATTTAAAAATTACCGTTTTTTTTTCCAAACCAAGAAAATTACGAGTTTTTCGTGCATTTTGTTTAAATAACCCCACAAATTTTGAGTTCACCTTGCAAGAATCGCCCAATTTCTGCAGCAATTCCTTGAGCTGTTTGACCCGCATCTTCTCCAACACTAGACTGTCCCAATCTGAACACAAAATCATTCGTCAAAAATTCTCAACAACCCACGAAACAGACATACTGCGCTCAACAAAACTCACCAATTGGCTTGTCTAAAAAGAGTTAATGATGAAGCAACAAAACAGAGAACAGGGAAAGGGACGTGGTCAGAACAATTTTGGGATTCGATAGCATTTTAAAGAATAATTCTGACTTCGTCCCGATTAAACATGCAATTATACCATATTTTAAGGCGCAAATTTGTGAATCTTTTTCCTTGAGCTCAGAGCAAACCTAAAAATGAATAAAATGGGTATCAAAAATTGTTTTTGGGTTTTGGCAAATCCATCCAAACTTTTTTCGGTGGTTTATGGAAGCTCAATGGCTTCGCAATATCGCCAAGGACTGATGTCGCCGAGTCCGGATGCGCACCAATAAAGAAACACTAAAAAAATGATATTTTGTCAATAAAATACAAAAAAAAACAAATAAAACAAACCAATTTTTCTTTCTTTTCATCCACACCTTTGACCGTTTTGCAGTGCTTGACAATGTGTTCCCTAAAAAAAATAAACTTCTAATTTGACAAAAAAATATAAAATATTGAAAAGGAAAGACCTGACTGCTCCTTCTCCCTTTTGACCAGAAGCCTCAACCTTGGCCATTACTTCCGTGAAAACGTCAATGCACACTTAATAAGATGGTTTTAAAATGCAGTGAAAAGGTAATTTTTCAGAAATTCTCTCTCCCAAACACGAAATTGTAATTCAATTTTTTCAAACAAAGGTGGGCAAAAATTTGTTCCATTTTCTCAGTCAATTTACAAATTCCAAGTAAAATCATATTGCCTGGTCTGGATTTTCACTTACCTTCACATTCATCCGATTGTGCAGACACTAACACAATGGCGACGAAAAATATAACAAAATAATGAGGAATTTTTGTTGATATTTGCATAATAATCCTTTCAAAATGCCGATTTTCGAGGTTAATAAAATGGACAAATAAAGCAGGAAAAAAGATAGCAAGATGATGAAAAATGACGAATAGAAATGGAAATGGCGAATGAAAACGAGAAACGAGTAAAAAGTGGAACTCAATCATTTAAYGGCTAAGTAAAAAGAAAGGCAATTCGCTTTAATYATTTWTTTTTAATTTTTGCCACAAATTATTTTGATTCGATTCGCCACGACTAAACGAAACGCCGTGGGCGGCAGCGGCGGGGTGGATTGATTTAAGCTAAAGTTAGGCTGTAGCATAATCCGTAAATCGGACATGCGCGACCGGAAATTGTAATTGTTAAAAAGTGGTTGTCCATGTCCAAACAAACGTGTAGTAGGGGTTCTAAAGAAGTCTGGACTTTTATCCAAGCCTACATTTAAACACAACAAAAATAATCGCAGACTTTTCAGGTAAATAAACAATGAGGAATTTTTTTCTTCTGTTAAATTTCGCTATAATTTTGCAAGTGCTTTGCGACGAACACGATCATGTTTACCGGTTTGTTTCCCCCTAAAAACACATTAATTTGCTCCAAAAAATATGTAGAATAATCTAATAATTTTTAAATAATTAAACAATAACTATTTTTTAGCGCTAATGCTGAAGTTGTGTTGTGGATGAACACGGTAAAAATATTGCAGGAATTCATACTTAAACTTAATTTTAAGGTGGGGCCCTACAGCAATCGTCAAGAAACGTAAGCCCTCTCCATTTTAAAGCATAATGGAGAGGAAACGAGAAGGGTCGGGGTGTCCATAACAGTTCATCGTTATAAATCCAAACACTTTTTTTTGTTGTTGTCTACGTTGACATGATCCCAAATTAATTTTAGGGCTATAAAACGACCATTGAGCATTACCATGAAACATTGGGCGAAGCACTGCTCGGTGTTGAGCTTGAGTTTTCCGGCCTGGACATCCGTTTCAATGTTGAGCAGCCGAAAACGGTAAAAACAAAAACAAACAAATCAATTCATTCGTAATTATTTTACAGGAATATTGCAAGAAGACGTTGAGTTACAGTGAAGCTGAGGCTCTTATTTTTGCTGTTGAACACAATTATTGGTTATTGAAAATTATTATACATTTATTCAAAAAAATTTTCCTGGAAGTTTCTATAAAAAAAATGCGCTTCAACTCTCATTAT
>MEIZ01000021.1:224545-237404 GCA_001723225.1 Globodera ellingtonae | reverse complement strand
TAATCCTTGCTGCTGCTGGGATTGGCTTCTTCCATATCCATAAACCGGCACTCAACCGCCGGGTGTCTCAGTCCTTGTTTCGAAACAGTGGCGGCCCCGCAGTGCCGAAGGCGCTGTCGTTGTCAACATTTTGAAATTATAGCTTTTTGTGCTAATGAATTCTACCCTCAAATTATTTACTAAAATAAAATTTCATTCTTAGAGGTTCGTATTTTTCCGTAACAACAGGATTTTACGGAAAAAAGGCCAAAAACAACGGAAAACGGTACTCCGCCCATCCCTGACCCCCAAGAGCTTCTCCAAATTGTTTTATGATGTTTATGTTCATGCTTTTAGCTTTGCACCCACCAATTTGACCAATTAAATCAATTTCCATAAAATTGCAGCATCATCACTTCTTCTTGTCCCATTCAAATTAACACTTCGCGATGGCCGATGTTGAGCTTCAAGAACAAAGTGTGCCACTGAAAAGTGCCGAGCAGCCGCAAGCAACAGAGGGAACGGAGACGACGACGACGACGACAACAACAACAACCGCTGTTGGCGTTGTGGTCGGTGTTGGCCCCCAAGGGGACGAGGCTTCATCAAAGAGCAAGGAGAAGAAGGGATGGTTCTCCAAGAAGGTGGTGGTTGGGCGGGGGGTGTCTGTCATTAATCTCATTAACTTCCTGGCACATTGCCATTTTGTCCATTGGGACATTTCACCTAATTGCACACTAATCGTTCTAATATGCCTTTAACCGGGGTTGTCCTCCGGCTATATGTTTTTAAAAATTGGGATTTGCTAATCGCGCGGGATCCCCCGTAATTCGGGGGAAATTTTCCTTTCAAATCCCGAGTGCCTTTAAAGTATACTTGTGCAAAACATATACAATTAGTGTTTAATTTGTTAAATTCCTGAAATTTGATCGGGATTTTGTCGGATCTCTCGCCTTGTGCTACTATAAATGGATTGGTTTGAGTTTGACTCGGTTTTGCCTTTCACAGAAGCCGCAGAAAACGGATGGCGATGCGGCGGCGGTGGCGGACGCAAATGAGAAAGGAGGAGGCGCTAACAACAAAGCGGCGGCGGCGGGGGCGGAAGGTATGGCGGATGCCAACAATGTCAAGGAGGACAAGCAGTTGAAGAAGAAAGGCGGCAAACAGCACCAGCAGCGTTCCGGATGTCCGTTCACTTTGTGCCGTGCCCAGAAGGACGAGTTTCCGCGCCCGTTTCCGCCCATGACTCCCTATGAACGGCAGTCGTACCCGGAGCCGACTTTTCAGTGTGATCTTGTCCAACGCGACTCGGCCAAACTGCAAGAGGTGCTGGTGGTGACTGTCCTTTTTGTTTAAAAATGCTGAAGTGTTTCCGATCCAAAAAATAATTGGACTCCATAGTTTGATCATTGTTTTGGGTGATCGATCATTCTCCAATTTATGCAAGGCCATTGATCTGGGTGTTCACGACATTTTCGGGGAGCCGGACGCCGTGCATTCGTTGAACGGTGTGTGGAAGACGGCGCTGACCGTGTTCCTTGCGGTAACACCAATTTTTTTAAATTGATTATTCTATCAGAAGGCATAAGGCACAGAATATGGACTCTAAAACCCGGCATTTTTACTCCCTTTTCTGATCATCATCATCATCATAGCATATTAGTGCGATTTAAACTCAGAGAATGTTCGAAATGCCCTCGGGCGCTTTGACCGTTTCGTCGTCGCTTCCAATTTGCCCGAGGCATTTTTGAGCCATTTTCTGACATTACTATTATACCCCTAAAGGTGCTCAATCTTTTGCGCCGCTACATTTGCGCCGCTACATTTGCGCCGGCATATTTGCGCCGGCGACATTTGCGCCGGCAAAGTCTTTACAATTTTTTTGTCTGCTTTTTGCCAGGGTTAGTTCTTCGCACTTGGGGGTTCGCCTAAGCCACCCTACGGTTTTTTATTTTTGAATTTTTCTTTTCTTTTTTAATTTTTTGGGAAAAACTGAAGTATATCAAAACATTTGTTTTCCCATACGAGTTATATACCAATCGACTCCGTGAACCCTAAGTCTCAGGTGCTTAGGCCTAAGCCTAACAAGCCCCTGAGCTCAGGGTGGCTTAGGCCTAAGCCTAGCGAACCCCTAAGTGCGAAAAAATTAACCCTGGCAAAAAACAGACAAAAAAAATTGTAAAGACTTTGCCGGCGCAAATGTCGCCGGCGCAAATATGCCGGCGCAAAAGATTCTGGCGCAAATGTGTCGGCGCAAAAGATGCATCACCCCCCTAAAGTAAACAAAAAACGAGAGGCGGGAAGAGTTATTTTAATTCCGTTTATTCTTGTTTTGATTTTTTATTTATAATAATTTTGTGGTCTACAAACTTCAGAACAGTTTTGGGGAAACCAAAAAACCTTTCTTCCCGGGACAGGTGCGCAACTTTTGCTACAAAATGCTTTCGCTGGTCTTCGCCGTGCCGTTGGCAATTGTGTTTGGCATTCTGTTTGCGCTGCTCTCCACGCTCAGTGTGTTCGTGTTTGTGCCGATCGGCCGTCTCCTCAGCATACCGTTTGGATGGCTTGCAAAAGTAAAAAGAACAACAACAAAAAAGAATTCGATTTTCATTGTAGGGATGGCCGACAACCCCCAGGGGGACTAACCTAGCCAGACAGCTATTTTCGGGGCGGTCGGGTCGGCCTGAAGACCAAAAAAGGGGGAAAAAGCCCTGCGTGGCCAAAGTGTCGTAAAAATTCGGCAAAATAAGTATTTTTTGTTAAGAATGGACTGAAATTTGAATTTGTTAACTGTTACCGTAACAACAATGCAAGCCCCCCCCCCCTTCTTTTCCAGCTTTGGTCCGTGTTGGTCTCGGCCGTTTGCGATCCGCTGTGCCGTTCAATTGCGCTCATTTGTGGCAATGTGAAAGTGAGCAGATACGGTAAGAGGTTACCGTAGAGAGAGAGAAGCGTGGGGGGGGGATTGCGGGGAGACATGACGTTCATACCCCCAATTTCTGATACAAAATTTATGAATTTTGTGAACTTCCTAAGGCCGCCACATCTCAATCTGCAAGAGTTTACAAAAAAAGTGCACAACTCGGAAATTAGAATAATCTGGTGGCGATGGATGTCTAATGCAATAGAGATTATTAAGCAGACATTTTGTCTTGAAATAATTGTGTTCGAGGAACTACGGATTTAGCTGAATACCCATGTCCCGGGCCAAAGCCACGGGAAAATAGGAAAAAAACGTAAAAATGGATGACCATCCAACTAAATTATCCCTTCGTGCCCTTAAGGCATCAGCCAGGACCCAACCGCCGTGCTGAGCTCTGGCTGAACGCGTTGGACACCGTCTGCATCAGTGTCGGTGTTATGAGCGTGCGCGTACGCGCGAGGGAGGACTGCAGCGGGCGGGCGGTTCTCCATTGTTCTCAATATCTTTCACATCCCCACAACATTCTGATGATCAGRAACCCTGACAATTTTGTTTAAGCACCCATCCAACAACAACAAAAATCTCGTATATCCAGATCCACCCTCATCTCTTAAATACACTCACTCTCATATGCTTAATATTGATTGCTTTACACAATAATTTAATTATTATTGCTTTAACAATAAAAGTTAAGATTTTGCACACATCGCTCTCTCTGTTCATGTAAAATTCCATTTAATAAAAAGCTTGAAAACACACAAACAAATAAAACAAATTGATTCATTTTAAACATTTGATGCCATCCCTTCCTCCTCCTCATCCTCTGCCATCGCCGTGCCGTCATCGCCGCGCGCTCGCCGTTCCTTGCTGAGTTGCTGCGCGATTTCGCTGAGGTTTCGTTTGTGCACGCCGTCCGCCATTTCCAAATTCAGCACAATGCAAAGGCCTGCAACAAAAATTTGTGCGCGTTAATTTTTGTTCGAAAAGGTTCGGCCCCCTCCCCCACATCAGCGCCATGTTGGGCGTGGTGATTGAAACAGTTCAATAACTCGAGCGTGTAATTTCTTCTTTAACAACCACAACAAAGGGGGACCACCGACCGGGGATTCGTTCGATTCTGCCCGTTCGGGAGGCGATGCCTTTCTCGTGCAACAGTTGGAAGAACCGGGCATGGCACTGTTCACGTGCGTACTGCTCCAGCTCCGCATCCTGCAGGCCAACAACCGCCGATATCGGCACGCTCGCAGTGCAAATGCTGCTACTACACAACTGAACAAACAAACAAAAAAAGATGACAGTTTTTACATTTTAATCTTTTATTTAAATCTGACTTTCGCAAAACTTGGCCAACCCCCGCCATCACACAAACAACAACAACAAAAACCTACCAATAGGAGGAAATCGATATGCTCCTTCACATCCAGTTGTGGCCATTTCTGATCATTGATCGCCCTTCCCTCAGTTTGTTGTTGAAGCTGAGCGCTGAGCTTCTGTACCGTTTGGAACTTGGCCCACTGCTTCGATGCCAACGTTGGCGCAAACACCTACAAACATTGGCATTTTTAGGACCAATTTCTTAAGAAAACAAAAGAAACTAACAAAATTATATTATAATTCTCTCGGCCCCCCACCTGTGCCATGACGAGCATGGCATGCAAACATCGCTCATACTCAACACTTCGGCCAGCAACAAGCGCAGCCCCACTGTTGTTGGTCGTCGCTGTTGTCGAGGACAGGCTGAGCGCCTTGGTGAAGTGTAGCAGTCGTGTCAACGCCATGTTGTGAAAGCGCAACACCTCCAGATAGATGCTGACCTGTGGTGATTGGGCGGCAAAATTTCGCAAACATGGGGGGGGGAAGGCACAAAATGTTGTTGGTTGGTTACCCACCTTCTGTACGTAATTGTTGTAACAGTTTCGGAATTTGGTGTCCGCCTCCTGGACATCAACACTCAGCCGTTCAATAGGTGAAATGCCACCCGCCGCCGCTGCTAATGCCCGTTTACGCTCCGTTACGTAATTGTCCACCAGTGACTGCACCCGAACAACCCATCGGTTGATGCTTTTCAATTCTAAAATTTGAATTTAAAATAAAACAAAAATAAGCCCGCACGAAAAGTGGGGTACGGATAGGGCCAGTTGACCGGCTGGTTTGGCCTTGATTCGATCAGTAACTGCATCCTGGCCTGGTCAACGCCATAAATGTCAATGATACTCTGTGGGTCCTGAATGATTACAACATTCAAATATAAATATGTGTTCTGTAATTACTACTAGTAATTAGTTACCACGCCGTTGTGCTTCGACTTTGACATTTTCTCAAATTCCTTCTTCACCACTTGGCCAGTCGACTTGTGCACCAGTCGCGCGCCTGGCGCTTCTGTCAAATGCGGGATAAAGTAACGGGGAGAAAAAACGTTGAAAAAATTGCAATCCTTCTAGCCCAAAGATTTCAGGATCAATTGGCGTCGAAAATTCAGGTGGTTCGGAATATTAACTATAATCTAGAGTTGGTCGGGACCGGGACTGATACGGAGGTCTCCAATTTTGGGACTGAATTCCCCCTTCCGAAAAAAACAATTTCCTAATATTTTAAAAAAAAATACATTCAAGCTGTTTTTTAGAATCAATCTGATTTAAAAAGATAAATCCCGGTTTTTTAATTTTCTCAATCCCGGGTTTTTCCCAAAAATCCCGTCCGTTTGCCGACCAACTCTACTATAATCCCACCCCCCTCCCATTGGTCCGATAGGTTTCGATTCAGTTGAGCGCACTTTTGTTGCCTTCTACTTCAGCGTCCGGCACATATTTGCCGCCCGGCAATTTGTAGGTGGGCGATCGGACAGCGCCCAAGGGGATGAAGTGCGCAAACGGCTCGGGCCGTGCCACCATGCCGAGGTCGTGCAGGAAATAAGAGATGAAGCGGGCGAAGAACAAATGCATTTTGGCATGCTCAACGCCGCCCACGTAGACGTCCACGGGCTGCGCAAAAAAACATGCTTTGAACTGCTTTAATATGCTAACATTGATCACAACGATCAGTCGTATGAGAAATAGCGTAATCAAAAAGAACGTATTTTTCGAAATTTTGTTACTATGTCGAAGATTATGGGATTTTTTTCTCAATTTCTGAGCTGGCAGAGACTCCCCCGGACCGAGATTCGAAAAATCCCACAATTTCTGGGATTTTCCGGGAAAATCCACCCCCCTACTCATTCACTTACCATACTCCGGTTGACAATTTCCGGATTGAACGCCATCTTTTCATTGTTTGGGTCCAAATATCGCAAATAATACCAACTGGAGTCGAAGTAGGTGTCTCTGATGTGTGTGAATTTGGACAAATTAAGTTATTAAAATTCAGACAAAAAAAAAATTCTTTAAATTTATTTATTTCAATATGATAAATAAACATACAAAGTGTCGGTTTCAACGCGACCCCATCCAGAAGGAAGACTAAAATAAGTTGTCATTAGTAAAAATACAGAAAATGGAATAAAAAATTCCGAGAGAAAAAAATTGCTGTGAAATAATCACTTTTTCAGTAGGTTCAACGCCAATTTATTCATTTCCCAAAAAAAAAAGCAAAAAATGAAACGGCGGCAAGTCAATTTTCATGTCGAAAAAGGGTTTGAAAGCTTCTAAAAAATTAACCAATAAACCCCAAAGCTCTCATAAAGAAGCTATCATTAAGCTTAAATCTGATTTGTGAGGATTTCTTAATTACTTTTTTTTTTGTTTAAATTTAAAAACCTGGCCGCCTCTGTGCGTTGTCCACGCTGTGCACTGAGCAGCGGCAGTCTATGCTCCGCAACGGGCTCCACCGCCGTTAAAGAAGCATTGTTCGCGCCGGGGACGTCGTCATGTTCCGCCAAAATCATCGGAATTGGCGTTCCCCAGCCCCGCTGGCGTGACACAATCCAATCGCGCAGCGTTCGACTCGTCAGGTAGCCGCCCAAATTGTTGTCCTGTAACAATTTGTGCACATTTCTTGGCTTTTTACTAGAGTATGGAACGAGACAAGATCAAGAAAAATCCCGACTCGAACAAGATTTTCCGAGATTTTGTGCTTTTTTGAGAATCTCGATTCGAGATCTTGCTCAAAGCTCGTCCGGTCTCTACTTTTTACAACCTTATGGGGGTGTATTTTCAGCTTTGTGTGCTGGGGAGGGGTAGGTGGACAAGTGGTTGGGCGGTGCCAATAGCCCCCCCCCACTATATTAAATATAATGTACACCTTGGCCAATATGCGCACTTCCTCAGCACTGATGCCAATGTGTGACGAGGCGTTGAGGCCCAGTCGTGCCGAAACAGCTTTGTCCAACGGGTCAGCTGATGACGCATTGCCAAGGCGTGCATTCAAAATGAAATTGTCCTTCGGCGCCGCTTTTGCGTGTAAAATCACAATGGGCAACCGATGCCCGGTGACAAAGTTTATGACGCACAAATTCTCCAAAATTGCTGAAAATGATTGCAATTTTATGGATTTTAAAGTTTAAGAAGTACTTGAAATTCAAGAATGATTCATTTATAGGTTAATTCTTACTAAAAGGTTCGCCGTCCGCCAATTTTGCCCGTTTTGCAGCTTCTTTGGCAAGCGAATGCTCGTTGCTGATGAGYACGAATTGGGCGTCGCCAAGTTGGGCAGGGTCTGCTAAACGAAGGTCAAACTGTTCATCACCATCGACACATGGCTGTTGGCCGTTGTTTGACGCTGGTACCTGATGAAAAAATCTATTTTATAATAGAGAATATAATAACAAGGTCACCACAACTTCATTTGTTCAGCAACGGAATTCCGGCAAGTTTTTCGGAATTTTTGTTCAAAAATTCTACAGCTTTTGGGTACTAAAAAATTGTTAGGAGAATCTTATTTGGCCTTTTTTTATAAAAAACTAAAGCTTAAAGCACAAGCAAACTAACCCAAAATTATTAAAGAGATTGAATATAATGCAGTTTCATTACAAAAAAAAATTTAAGAAATTTTCAAACACTTCAGTTTTGAGCAGAAAGCGATAGACGTCGCATGTGCCAATCCACGCGGCCTGAATGTCGGCCACACCGCGCCAATCAAATTCCAACGGTGCCAAACCGTCCAACATACGCTGAATAAAATTGAGGGAGCGCCGTATTCAAATTCAATGCCATCAAATGCAAAATAATCAGAAAATTGTTCCAAATTTTAAACTTTTATGCGAGCCAATTTTTAAAAAACGTATTCTAAACATGTTGTTTTTTGCAGTAAAACAGAGAATTTTTCATGAAAACCTTTGCGTAACGAGGCGTGTCAACCGCCCACTGTCGAAGGCGTCGCTTCTCTACTGGCGCACCCGAACGCCAGGAACATCCGTTCTCATCAACCTTGGCAACAAAATTGGGGAATATTATTTGATGAATTTTTTTGTTTTAAATATATTTGAAAATCCATTTTTTTGCAAAATTTAACTTGCCTATTAGCAACAAGAACAACCTGTTCATCTGCCAAAACAGTCCCATCAACCGGATCCCAGTTGACCTCGGAAAGCGTTTTCCTAACTAATCCATGCTTGTAAAGTTGAAGAAAAATCCATTGAGTCCATCGAAAATATTCCGGTTTGCATGTAAAAATTTCCTAAAATTCGAGAAAAAAAAGCATTAAAATTTACAATTTCAAAATGACTCCTCACACGATCCCAATCGAAATTGACACCCGTTTTGGTCAGCTGTGAACGCATCTCTTCAATATTCCTGAACAAAAAAAACAATTCGATTTTTTTAATAATCTCGAGACTGACGGGGTTTTGGTGTCCTTGGATTTTGGAAAATTTCAACAAAAAATAAAAAAWTTTTTTCAGAAATTCCCCAAAATGTTCACCGTTTTTATGCCCGACTTTTGCCCTCCCCGATTCACTTGTAAGTCCATTCGGCCGCGTCAATGCCCTTCTCCCGTGCCGCATTTTCGGCGGGCAGTCCAAACGCGTCCCAACCAATTGGATGGACCACCCGGTAGCCCTTCAGCGCATAGTAACGACTGAGCGCGTCGGACAAGGTGTACACGCGCAGATGCCCCATGTGCAGGCGACCGGACGGGTAGGGGAACATGGACAGAATGTATTTCTTCTCATTTCTGTTGTTGCTGCTGCTGGATGGACCAACGGAATGGCTGCTGCTGTTCCTTCGCAAGGACAACAACCAAATTTGTTGAGAAGTGTTCAAGCAAATTTTTCTATTCATTCCTTAATAAGCTTTCTTTTTTTTGTCCGAAATGTTTGTCAGTTTTGCTTGATTATTGTAAGTTAAGTCTTGATATTTTAAGAATAGGTATAGGTACCTATACAGTATTTTATTGAATTTTTCTCAGGGCTTCGATATTTGATTGATGCTTAAGCATTCTTTTGTTCAATTATGCATTTTTTTGATTGATGCTTTAGCATTCTTTTGTGCAATTATGCTTTTTTTGAAACGCTTGTTTGATGCTTTGTGGTCTTGTTTTTATTTTAAAAAAGAAATGCCGAATTTGGTGCCTTCTGATGCTGGTTTTAGAAATTTTAGAACGAAGCGCTAATTTTTCGAAGCGGGCCATTAGCGTCTGGCCACTAGCGTCTCAGAGACGTTTGGCAGCTCATAACTTTTTTCATGACTGGCCAATATTTATAATCTTTATATCATTCGAAAGCTCTAAATGATTAGAGATATATGTCAACAGCTACGAGCCGGTTCGATGCACTATTTAAAAGTTCTACATGAAAAAGTGCAAAAATCGGACTTTTTCATTGGTTTCTGGTAATAACTTTGTTCAACTTTATCCAATGCTTTTTGAATGCTTTTAATAGCTTCGTCTTATTACGGCCTTTCAAATGATATAAAGATTATAAAGATTGGTCAGTCTTGAAAAAAGTTATGAGCTGCCAAACGTCCCTGAGACGCTAGTGGCCAGACGCTAATGACCCCTACTCCTAATTTTTCTTAAGAACGAAAAGCCCTTTTCCGTTGTCAGGACGAAATGTCAACCGGTCAAAACTTGGCGTTTTGACCTAGCGCTAAATGACTAATATTCAAATTGATAGGGACAGATGTGTAAAAGAAATTCCTTTTTTGCGTTGCCGCCTTCCAAAAATTGCCAATTTTTTAAAAAATATTGTAACAAACAAACTTTTAGATTGTTTCGACAATATTTGTGCTTGCAATCAGAATTTTTTTGATCGTTTGCAATGTCTCTGTATGAGGATATTGGAATTGAATCCTCAACAGAATTGGTCAAAGAGGAGATTTCGGAGAAAGGTCAATTTGAAAAGACATTGGGCTCTATTTCAGTTTACTATGCGTCCAAATCTTATTTCAACGGAAGCTATGTTAAGCCAAATCAAGGGATTTTTAAGTTTCTGATCATAACTTCTTTTACGATATTTGTTTTGCCTTAATGGTAGCTTTAACTCTAATGAGAGCTTCTCCGAATGGCTGTTCGGTTATCTGAATCAGTAAACTTTAAATTTAAGGGTCAGTTTTGGAACGCATAAAAGTTTGATTGGATGCATGAAATAATGCCAGAAATTTTTTGAATTTTGTGCCAAATTACAGTTGATGAACACCCGTCGCCTCTGACTTTGTCATTCTCTGCACCAAAAACCCCAATAACTGCTGCTTCACCTGCGCAGCTGTCAGTCAACAAAATGAACTTGTCCTTCCTCAAGTCGCAGCTGGAAGCAAAGAAAGCCATTTTACAGAATGCGGCCGCAGCGGTCTCTCAACAAGTTTACTTTATTTTCATGAATTGAATTTTTTTTTTTTCTCAAAATTTTTTTGAAATTCTTTAATTTTTTATCTTTAGAAATCGGGCTCTTTTGGCGGCGTTGCCCAACAACCGTCCGCGCCCGCACTGCTCGCACCGGCTGCTGTGCTTCAACGGGACAAACAGCAGCAGCTGAAGAGGGGCCCGTTCAAGTTGAAGCCTCACAAAGCGATACCTTTGCCAATTGACTCGGCCGGCGCGTTCACCCTGGTGCCCAAGTCGTTGAAGGAAGACAAAGTGCGTGCAAAAAAAAAACAAACAATTCAAAGTTTGGAACATTCTGGTGGTCGGGAAAGGTCAAACCAGAAACATTTTTGGCTAGTCACAAAAATTCAATTTTAAATGAATTTTTTAGAAATTAGCATCGGTTTGTTTGGCTTTGGGTAGCGAACAAGCTGCCGACCCCTGGAAAAATTTATGCAACGATAGCTGCAAAATTAACATTTTTTAATTTATTTTTTGAAAGGTGTTTCTGTTTGGTGAAGTGATGGTCGAAGACGAGTACAACCCAACAGCGCCCACCGATTATTCCTCGTTTAAGCAGAAGAGGTAATATTATAATAGCACTTTTGCATCCTGATGAGTGTTTTTTTGTTTGCATAACTTTTGAATTCCACGACTGAAAATCACAAAAGTCATATTAATTTGGTTTTATTGTGAGCCTATAGTCCATTTTTATTTTCAAATAAATCTTTGTTTTTGTTTGACATTATTTTTCAAATTTTAGGGAACAGCTGCGGTTAAAGGTAAGAGCGTTTTTTTTGCAACGAACCCCCGTTAGGATTTTAGGGAAAATTCGGGATTAATAACCCGGGATTTATAAGGAGAAGTTTGATCAAATCCCTGTAAAAAACAGGACGAATGAACTAAACCAGGGATCCCATTTGGCATTTTTTTAAAGGAAACGTATTATTTTCAGCCCGATGTACTTAACAAATGGGAAAAGAGCCCAAATGTACTTATTTAGGAGCCCCAAATCTTTTTTTCCAGAAAGTTTTCGATGAAAAATCATTTTCTAAACATTTTGGGCGTCATCAACGGGAAACATATAATTGTTAACATGGCATTGCGTATTTTTAGGAAAAGATTGCCAAGGAGATTGCTGACCGTCTAGCCAAAGAAGCATCGGAGGAGGAGGAGAAGCGTCGAAAGGGTGCCGCCATTGCACCGCCGGCCGCATTTGAGTCATACGGGCCCGACAACGTTGGCGTTGACGGCATTGCTCCGACGGCATCAGCGACGGTGGTGAAGGAGGAGGTGGTGGAGCAGCGCTTTGAGCAGCCCAAATTGGCACAGTTCGGCAAGGGCATGTCCCGGGGGCTGGGCGTCGCCGCCAACATCATGGTGAGAGCCATAAAGGATAGGGTGGGACATCAATTTCGAGCTGTACGGCTAAAATTAGGATTTGGGAACTTTTTTGCTAGCAAAAAACCCGGCGGGGGTTTTTCTTGAGGCTATTACTAAGCCCGTATAATTTTGCATCCATAAAAGACTGTTTAAGAAACAAAATGGCCCCAAAATTTTATTTGCTAGCACGTGTTGTCGGCCAGAAGTGCCATACGTTGTTACTACAGGAATTTTGTTATATTTTCATATTTTAGTCTAAAATGGGTTATCGACAAGGTGCTGGGCTTGGCGCAAAGGAGCAAGGCATTAGCAGACCACTTGAGGTGAGTGGAGCAACCAGCGATCAGGGAATGGATGTGCTCTGTTTTTGTGATCATTTTTGATTTATGATCAGAAGCAAGCAGTCAGTCCCCCGAGGGGATGAATATAGTCTTGACTTTGGCTGGGCTCTGATCGCCGTTTTGCAAATTCAGGTGCAACGGACGGGCAAAAACATTGGACTGATTTTTGGCGAGGAGAGCGCGTCGTCGGTGGTCACGTCGCTGGATGAACGAGGCCAAGAACAGCAGCAGAATGGATAAAATTGCGTCTAATTGTATCACTTTTTTTGTGACAAAAACCAAATGCCAGGAGTCAAAAACCGAATGCCAGGAGTCAAAAACTGAATGCCTGGAGTCAAAAACCAAATGCCAGGAGTCAAAAACAGAATGTCAGGATTCAAAAACAAAAGTCGATCAATCAATCCCTCGAGGTGTGTATGGATTACTGTAACCGAATTCCGGGATTCAAAAACAAAGTCGGTGGTGGATTACCGTAACCGAATGCCAGGATTCAAAAACCGAA